>WNYA01000836.1:0-15030 GCA_019512145.1 Engystomops pustulosus
CTCCTCTGGCGCCCACCACCGCCGCCGCGCTCCTCTGGCACCCACCACCGCCGCCGCGCTCCTCTGGCGCCCACCACCGCCGCCGCGCTCCTCTGGCGCCCACCACCGCGCTCTCTTTCGGCGCCCACCACCGCCGCGCTCCTCCGGCATCCCCACCGCACTACTTTAGAACCTTCTCTCCTCCGACCCGCTCTATTCTAAGATGACCCTCCAGGCATCTAATTCACCCTTCTTGTCCATGATCCAAAAAATGGGTTCGAAATTTTCTCATCTCTGAAGACCAGAGACTACCGGGAGCAATGGCCAACAATATGAAGACTGATGAATACTGGGAGTGTATCAGGGGCAGCAGATGGAGCCCGTTCTACTGAAGACTTGTAAATGGGAGCAGGATGCCTGTATTTTTACACAATGGGACAGATTTATCAAGTGTCTGAAAGTCAGAATATTTCCAGTTGCCCATGGCAACCAATCACAGCTCAGCTTTAAAATATTCATGAGCACTGGTAAAATGAAAGCTGAGCTGTGATTGGTTGCTATGGGCAACTGGAAATATTCTGACTTTCAGACACTTGATAAATCTGCCCCAATATTTCCATGCAGCGATAATGATGACACCAGATGATTTTCTCAGTTTTCCATTGTTTATTTTGGGTTAACCAAACAACGTTTTCCCCCAGATCCACAAATTCTTGAGGAACCTCGGATGGTTCATGGTGGAGTCACTGTTTGACCAGGCCTCCATCACCTTCACTCACAAAGCGTTTGCGGCCCCTGTTAGAAGCAAAAGTAAGAGAAGGATTCAGGTTTCAGCCGCTAACGCTCCATAACAAAGATGAGATGTGCGCTCACCGACAAGGACACGAGTCCCGTAGCTGTTTGGTGATCACCCCCTCCTGGTAGCACAGATCCACCAACTTCTCCAGGACATTATGGGCCAGTGGGACATCCAGAGTCAAGTCTGGAAGCTCAGAGTACACGCGCTCGAAGCCCTGGAAGACAGCGGACAGTGAGGAGGAGTCCAATACATGGCACATACACAGGCATATAACAAGAACCAGAACCATTACCCGATTCATCTGGTCTAGAGTGATCAGGCCACTTTCCCATAAAGCTTTTAGCAGCTTCACTGCCATTAGGACGTGGCCTTCAGCAGAGCCTTCCAACACGAGAACTACAGCCTGGAAGTGAAGAGGCCATTAGCACATATCACCATTCACTGGACCCTACACCGAGACACAGATGCCATATCACTACCTCGTAGACAAGCTCGTGGTGAAAATGAGGCACCTCAAGCTCCCTCAGACATCGCTCTGCCTCAGAAACTTGTCCTGACACCAAGAACTCCTGCAGGATCAGGTTCATCTGAAGAAGACACATTCGTGAGTTGTCAGGACACGGTAGAAATGACTAGTCCCAGCCTCTGTACTTACCTCCTTAATAAGATGTTTGACAGGTCTCTGTCCCCCACCAACGCCCCAAACATTATCCAAGCGTATGATTTCCCTCTTGATTCTTAGTAGCACTGCGGCGCGGTCCAATGCTGCCCTAAGGGGAAACCAAAAGTACGAGAGGGGAATGAGGGTAATGCGGATGAGTGGAAATAAGGAGACCGAGTGGAAACCAACAGCATGGTGGGATGAAGACGGAGAATTCCCGCCATTTACATATGGACAGTGTGACGAGAACACTGAGGACAGAGGGAAGACGTGACGGACGGAGATGGTTATGGAGTCACCCCCAGCCACAGTGCAATAATCCCAGCGTTCAGCTTCAGCCCTCTCACCGCGCATGATCACAGTCAACTCGTCCCTTGTAGCGATCCAGGAAATCTAATGGCAAAGCGTGATCGGCCACCGCACGAGCAATGAACTGGCCCAGCATCTGCGAGACAACGCAAAGCATCACAAGCGGGCAATAAAGGATATGGCAGACTGCATGGAAAACCCCTCACAGCCCTGGTATGGGCATTACCTGCGGAGCCTCCGGAGTGTCCAGGATAAGGTCCGAGAGGTCGCTCAGCAGTCTATCAAAGGCCTGCGCCATGTCCTCCTCAGACATGAGCTTACACAGATCGGACAGAAGACATGACGTCAGCTCACGATGACTAGCTTTTCCTTCCAGGGACAGAGATACAGCAAGTCGTGGAACCCCCGGCTTCTGACTCCCCAAATTCAGCTCACGCAAAAGAGCCTGCAGCAAATCAAAACACAGAACCTGAGCAGTGTCCACAAGAACCAACATCCTCATGATATCGTGTCCGTTACTGTGACCGGCCTCATGAGACTATAAGGAAACCATGGTACGGGGTAGATGGAGCTGGGCCGCCCTCCTGAGTCCAGGACTAGGCTGCACACCGTGACAACAGCCCAGTCATTGATAGGCCCACATCAACAGTGTCCAGCAAGGCCACAGCAAAAAGTGGGTAAAACTTAACTTTTACCTAAAAATGAAAATATATATGGTGCACTACCCCCTGAGGCTACATGTAGTCATAACAGTCCAGCTATTCTGCATCAATATCGCATCAGATTGTGCGACCACCACAAGAGAGATGAGAGGACACAATCCCAATGAGAGATACTAATGTGCGCCCCTCGTGGATGACAGATATTAGACCCAGTATGTGATGCTGCTCACAATCACCGGGGATGATGGTCCTCACATAACTTCCGTGTGCGGGGGTAGAGTAATGGCGTGCCTGTCATCATCGGTGACACCTGTATTACTCCCAGCCATGAAGATAATATCACAAACTTTATTACGGCTCTACACATCTACAGACAAGAGAAGCCAAAGGTCTCTGCCGTGCATAATATGTGAGCAGTACATCCCCCACATTATAGGGCCTTCTCTGTAAGGGGCCACGTCATGGGGCCTTCTCTTTAAGGGGCCACGTCATGGGGCCATGGTATAGGGCCTTCTCTCTACGGGGCCATGGTATAGGGCCTTCTCCTTGGTCTGCTTTGGTGACATTTATACCATGCCAGGCTTTCCACGCTAACAGCCATATCACGTTGAGTAGTCCACAATCCCACTAGGTTACAAATTGGCAAATACTTACCAGAACCTCACCAGTGTCACCATGCTCAAAATATTCCTTCACCATGGGCTGCACAGTGTGCTGCAGTTCAGTCTCATCCAGCTCTGGAATCACCTTCTGATAGACCGTGTCCCCCTGTTGGGATAGACCAGAGGCATCATAACGTTACCCCAGATGAGTCAGATCTCGGGGAGAACAGAACGTACATGACATCACCTATAGGTATCATTGGCGGAGTCAGGTGTGGTCACAACCATGGTCCATAAAGAAAGGGTCAAGGGAGTCTGGTCTGGAGGAACATAACTGGACCTCCATCCCATCTCCAACACCTTTGGGATAAACTAGAACAGATATTGTGAGAAGGACCTTTCAGTGCCCAACATCAATGTCTGACCTCACAAATGCCTAGAATTCCCACAGAACCTTATAAAATTCTGTCCCAGAAGGGGGGGGGGCTGTTTGAAGTTCATGTTAATGTCTCTGGTTGTAAAATGGGATCATATCTGAAGAGCTCCTGGAAGTAAAGGAACCCGGGACTTCTCTCCACGTTGTGCATTACCTGAGCTGCTTCATCATAATTGGGATCTCGAGCATCAGGTTCCTGATAAGTGTAAACCTGCCCGGGAGCTCCCCAGACACCTTTCCCACCAGCACCTCCTGCAAGGAAAACCAAAGATAGAAATGGTGTATAATCAAATCCTCCACCAGGCTGCCCTATCCCTGAGCAGTCCCCTCCACCAGGCTGCCCTATCCCTGAGCAGTCCCCTCCACCAGGCTGCCCTATCCCTGAGCAGTCCCCTCCACCAGGCTGCCCTATCCCTGAGCAGTCCCCTCCACCAGGCTGCCCTATCCCTGAGCGGTCCCCTCCACCAGGCTGCCCTATCCCTGAGCGGTCCCCTCCACCAGGCTGCCCTATCCCTGAGCGGTCCCCTCCACCAGGCTGCCCTATCCCTGAGCGGTCCCCTCCACCAGGCTGCCCTATCCCTGAGCAGTCCCCTCCACCAGGCTGCCCTATCCCTGAGAAGTCCCCTCCACCAGGCTGCCCTATCCCTGAGCAGTCCCCTCCACCTCATGACATCCTTTCCTAATCTTCTACCCTGTACCATGTCCTCTGCCATACAATCATCACATCACTGCTTGTACAGGACCTTCCCACCCATCTTCCCCTTTACCTTTCTTAGGGAGTCCTCGTCCCTTGCCCATTCGTGATTTTCTGTCATGTCCCTTCTCGCGGGGGCTAAGAGGATCCACCGGACAGTCCGAGCTCTCAGACTCCCTAGCAGAGTCCCGGGATGACGTCCGGCGGATGCGACGCTTGGCCTTTGCCTTTACTTTAGCTTCGTGTAGAGCCTTCTCCTGTGGGGTCCAGTCACGTGCCACCTCCTCGTCACTCAGCTCCTCCGCCTGTAGGACCTCATCCTCCCCAGGACCCATCCCAGCAGAAGAAGATCCCTCAAATGCTTGAAAGTCCTAGAAACCAAATCAGAGCATAACCCAATACCCATTACCCAAGTGCCCCATGAGCCCCCAAGTGTCAGCGTGTCCCTCTCCTGTCCCCCCAAGTGTCAGCGTGTCCCTGTCCTCTCCCCCAAGTGTCAGCGTGTCCCTGTCCTGTCCCCCAAGTGTCAGCGTGTCCCTCTCCTGTCCCCCCAAGTGTCAGCGTGTCCCTCTCCTGTCCCCCCAAGTGTCAGCGTGTCCCTCTCCTGTCCCCCCCAAGCCAGTGTCACGTGTCCCTGTCCGTCCCCCCCAAGTGTCAGCGTGTCCCTGTCCCCCCCAAGTGTCACGTGTCCCTGTCCCCCACGTGGTCCGCGTGTCCCTGTCCTGTCCCCACCAAGTGGCAGCGTGTCCCTTTCCTGTCCCCCCAAGTGTCCGCGTGTCCTGTCCTTTCCCCAGTGGTCAGCGTGTCCCTGTCCGGTCCCCCAAGTGCAGCGTGTCCCTGTCCTTTCCCCCCCATTGTCAGGTGTCCCTGTCCTGTCCCCCCCAAGTGTCAGCGTGTCCCTGTCCTCTGTCCCCAGTGTCAGCGGTCCCTGTCCCTGTCCCCCAAGTGTCCGCGTGTCCCTTCCCCCCCACGTGCACGCGTGTCCCTGTCCCCCCAGTGTCAGCGTGTCCCTTCCCCCAAGTGTCCGTGTGCCTGTCCCCCCAATGTTCAGCGTGTCCCTGTCCCCCCAAGTGCGCGTGTCCCTGGCCCCCCAAGTGTCATCTGTCGCCTGTCCTGTCCCCCCAAGTGTCAGCGTGTCCCTGTCCCCCCATGTCAGCGTGTCCCTGTCCCCCCAATGTCGCGTCCCTGTCCCCCCCAAGTGTCCACGTGTCCCTGTCCCCCCCAAGTGTCAGCGTTTCCCTGTCCTTTCCCCCCCCAAGGTCAGCGGTCCCTGTCCCTGTCCACCACCCCCCAAGTGTCAGCGTGTCCCTGTCCTGTCAGTCCTGTCCCCCCCCCTCAATTGTCAGCGTTTTCCTGTCCTGTCCCCCCAAGTGTCAGCGTGTCCCTGTCCTGTCCCCCAAGTGTCAGCGTGTCCCTGTCCTATCACCCCCAAGTGTCAGCGGGTCCCTGTCCTATCCCCCCACGTGTCAGCGTGTCCCTTGTCCGTCCCCAAGTGTCCAGCCGTGTCCCGGGTCCTGTCCCCAAGTGTCATCGTGTCCCTGTACCTGGGTCCGCCCCCCAAGTGTCAGCGTGTCCCTGTCCTGTCCCCCCAATTTCACGTGTCCCCTGTCCTGTCCCCCCAGTGGTCAGCGGTGTCCCTGGTCCTGTCCCCCAAGTTTCAGCGTGTCCCTGTCTCTGTCCCCCCCCAATGTTCATCGTGTTCCCTGTCCCTGTCCCCGCCAAGTGTCAGCGTGTCCCTGTCCTGTCCCCCAAGTGTCAGCGTGTCCTGTCCTGTCTCCCGCCAGTGTCGCGTGTCCCTGTCCTGTCCCCCAAGTGTCAGCGTGTCCCCTGTGCCTGTCCCCCATGTGTCAGCGTTCCCTTTCCTGTCCCCCCCAAGTTCAGCGTGTCCCGTGTCCCCCCAAGTGTCCCGCGTGTCCCTGTGCCCCCCCAAGTTTCAGCGTTTCCCTGTCCTGTCTCCTCCCCAGTGTCGCGTGTCCCTGTCCGCCCCCAGTGTCAGCGTGTCCCCGTCCTGTCCCCCCCAAGTGTCAGCGTGTCCCTGTCCTGTCCCCCCCCCAAGTGTCAGCGTGTCCCTGTCCTGTCCCCCCCAAGTGTCAGCGTGTCCCTTCCTGTCCCCCAGTGTCAGCGTGTCCCTGTCCCTATCCCCCCAAGTGTCAGCGGTCCCTGTCTGTCTCCCCCCCCAAGTGTCGAGCTTGTCCCTGTCCTGTCCCCCCAAGTGTCAGCGGTCTGTCCCTGTCCCCCCAGTTTCAGCTGTCCCTGTCCCTGTCCCCCATGTCAGCGTGTGTCCCGTCCTGTCCCCCAAGTGTGCGCGCAGTGTCCCTGTCGCTGTCCCCAATGTCAGCCGTGTCCCTGTCCCTGTCCCCCAAGTGTGCAGCGTTCCTGTCTGTCCCCCAAGTGTCAGCGTGTCCCCGTCCTGTCCCCCAAGTCTCTCCAGTTCTCCATGCAGAGATGCCGGGTTGGCAGCGGTAATACAGTGGTAGAAACATGGAGGAGAGAGAGTTAATGCTGCAGGATGGATGCAGTACAAACAAATTGGGTCAAGATAAGGGTTACTGTCAGTAAGGGCGGTCATGCAGAGCAGTAAGGCAGAGAAGGGGTTAATGCAGAGCGTAGGCATAGAAGGGGTTAATGGCAGTAGGGCGGTCAGCAAGAGGGTTAATGCCAGAGAGTAGGCAGAGAGGGTTAATAATGCAGTGGGCGGGGTCAGGCGAGGAGGGGTTAATGCAGTCATGAGAAGCTGCAGGGGGGGGGGGTTAGACCTTGCTCCTTTTTCCATATGTTTACACCACGTGCCTGTCACAGTCAGCATGCCCCAGGTCTCCCCCTGCTGCCCCTGCTGTATGTAACATCACCTGCCCCGGGGTGCAGGACACCTCTCACCTCCTGTCCACACACCCCAACACTGAGCCTGGAGCCTCCAAATCCCTGCAGAACCTCACGCCTCCTGCCCAGGAAGTGATGTGTGAGGTGTGAGGCCTCATAACCATACAACATCCAGGCCTTCGTGTCCCTTCCTCCTACACAAACCTCCTCACAGCCTCGCGTCTCCTCCTCAGAACCCTCCTCGCACACGCCTCAGTCATCCTCCTCAGAAACCTCCTCCAGGCTCCAGCCTCGGTCTCCTCCTCAGAACCTCCTCCAGCCTCGCGTCTCCTCCTCAGAACCAAACCTCCTCCTCCTCGCGTCTCCTCCTCAGCCTCCTCCGCCTCACGTACCTCCCCCAGAACCTCCTCCAAGCCTCGGTTCTCCTCTCTATAACCTTCCTCCAGGCCTCACGTCTCCTCCTCAGAACCTCCTCCAGCCTCACGTCTCCTCCTCAAACCTCCTCCAGCCTCGTGTCTCCTCCTCAGAAACCTCCTCCAGCCTCGTGTCTCCTCCTCAGAACCAGCCGTCCAAGGCCTCGCGTCCCTCCTCCTCAGAACCTTCCTCCAGCCTCGTGTCCCTACTCAGAACCGCCTCCAGCCTCGCGTCTCCTCCTCATAACCTCCGCCATGGCCCAGCCTCGTGTCTCCTCCTCAGAACCTCCTCCACCTCACGTCTCTCCTCAGAACCTCCCTCCAGCCTCGTGTCTCCTCCTCAGAACCTCCGCCAACCTCGGTCTCCTCCTCAGAACCTCCTCCAGCCTCACGTCTCCTCTCAAACCTCCTCCACAGCCTCAGAACCCTCCTCCATCCTCGAACTTCCCTCCTGCTCTTCAGAACCTCCCCATCTCAGAACCTTCCTTCATCCTCATCACTTCTCATCCCCCTCCGACCCTCCGTCCTCCATTCCTCGTCGTCTCTCTCCTCAGACCCCGTCCTCTCCTCCCCCCTCCTCAACGTCCTCCTCTCCTCCCCCTCCCCATCCTCCTCCTAACCATCTCCCGCCTCGTGTCTCCCTCCTCCGTGCAAGAACCTCCTCCAGCCTCGTGTCTTCCTCTCAGCACCCTCCTCCAGCCTCACCTCTCCTCCTCAGAAACCTCCTCCACCTCAGGTCGCCTCGCGTCTCGCAGCCTCGGTGTCTCCTCCTAGAACCTCCCTCCACCGTCGGTGTCTCCTCCTCAGAACCGGTCCTCCAGGCCTCTTGTCTCCTCCTCAGAACCTCCTCAGCCTCACGCTCCTCCTCAAACGTCTCCGCCTCAGTCTCCTCTTCTCCGTCCTCAGAACCTCCTCCACTCGTTGTCTCGCTCCTTCCAGAGACCGCCTCGCAGCCTCGTGTCTCCTCCTCCGACACCTCCTCCAGCCTCATGACTCCTCCTCCAGCCTCGTGTCTCCTCCTCAGAAGACCTCCTCAGATCAGGTCTCCCTCCCAGCCTCAGGTGTCTCCTCCTCAGAACCGTCTCAGCCTCAGGTCCCTCCTCAGACCTCTCCAGCCCGTGTCGCCTCCTCAGAACTCCTCCATCCTCAGGTCTCCTCCTCAGAACCTCCTCCAGCCCCCAGCCTCTGCGTCTTCTCCTCCTCAGAACCGATCCTCCCAGCCTTCCGTCTCCTCCTCGAACCCTCCTCCAGCTCGCGTCTCCTCCTCAGAACCTCCTCCATGCCTCGCGTCTCCTCCTCCAGAACCTCCTCCAGCCTCGCGTCTCCTCCTCCGAACCCTCCTCCCGTCGTCTCCCTCCTCAGAAAACCTCCTCCAAAGCCTCCGTCTCCTCCTCAGAACCGTCCTCCAGCCCTCCAGCTCGCGTTCTCCTCCTCAGAACCTCCTCCATGCCTCGCGTCTCCTCCTCAGAAACCGTCCTCAGCTCGCGTCTCCTCCTCAGAAAACCTCCTCCAGCCTCGCGTCTCCTCCTCAGAACCCCTCCACCTCGTGTCCTCCTCCTCCATAACCTCCTCCATCCTCGTGTCTCCTTCTCAGAACCCTCCTCCGCCTCTGCGTTCCTTCCTCCTTCCTCATAGAACCGTCCGCCAGCCACCTCGCGTCTCCTCCTCAGAACTCTCCTCCAGCCTCGCGGTCTCCTCTCAGAACGCACCTCTCCACCTCGTGTCTCCTCATATGGGGTATAACTACTCAGGACTCAGGTCCCTGACTGACCATAGGGCAGTATGGGTCCTGCAGGTGATGGGGTATATACTCAGGTCCTTACCACATGGGGCATATTTCCCTGCAGTATGGGTATAGACTCAGGTCCTTACCACTCGGGGGCAGTAATGGTCCCTGGAGGGATTGGGGTATATACTCATGTCCCGACCACTAGGCTAGGGGGCAGTATATCCCTGCAGGTGATGGGTCTATACTCCAGGTCCCTGAACCACTAGAAGCAGTATGATCCCGCATGTGATGGGGTATATACTCAGGTTTCCGACCACTGGGCAGTATTATCCCTGCCAAGGTGATGGGCATATACGCAGGTCCTGAGGCAACTAGCGGCAGTATGATCCCTGCAGGTGATGGCGTATTCCTCAGTCCTTACCATAGTGCAGTATGATCCCTGCAGTAATGGGGTAATATTCTCAGGTCCTGACGCCCTCGGGTGCATATGATTCCCTGCAGGTGATGGTATGCATACTCAGGTCCTGAAACCACTAGGGGCATTATGATCCCTGGCAGGTGATTGTGGGGTTATCTCAGGTCCTGACCACTAAAAGGGGCACTGGTACAAATGGGTCCCTGCAGGTGATGGGGTATATACTCAGGTCTGACCACTAGGGGGCAGTGATCCCTGCAGGTGATGGGGTATATACTCAGGTCCTGACCACTAGGGGGCAGTCAGTTATCCTGCAGTGATGGGGTAATACTCAGTTCCTGACCAATAGGGGGGCAGTATATCCCTGCAGGGATGGTATATACTCAGGTCTTACCACTAGGGCGTATGAACTCCCTGCAGGTGATGGGGTAAGATACTCAGGTCTGGGACCACTGGGGCAGTATGGTCACTGCAGGTGATGGGTATAAATACTCAGGTCCTGACCACTATTGGGCAGTATGGTCCCTTGCAGTGATGGGGTATGATACTCAGGTCCTGACCACTAGGGGCATTATGGTCCCTGCAGGTGATGGGGGGTGTTTTTTATATAAACTCGTAGTCCTGACCACATGGGCAGTATGGTCCCCTGCAGGTGATGGGGTATTAACTCATCTCCTGACCACTAGGGGGCTATGATCCCTGGCAGGGATGGGTATTACTCAGGTCCTGAACCACTTAGGGCAGTGGATCCGTCGTGCAGGTGATTGGGGTATAGTACTCAGGTACTGACCATAGGGGCAGTATGGTCCCTGCAGGTGAGGGGGTATATATTACTACAGGTCCTTGACCACAGGGGGCGTATGATCCCTGCAGGTGATGGGGTATTACCTCAGGTCCTGACCACAGGGGGCAGTAATGAATCCCTGCAGGTATTGGGTATTCTCCTCAGGGTCCTGTAAAAAAAAAACAAACACCACTAGGGGCTTTGTATGATCCCTGCAGTGATGGGTGTTATACTCAGGGTCCTGACCACTAGGGGCAGTATGAGCCCTTCAGGTGATGGGATATCTCCAGTCCTGACCACTATGGTGGCAGTAATGATCCCAGCAGGTGATGGGTATATACTCAGTCCTGACCACGTCAGGGGCAATATGATCCCGTGCAGGTTATGGGGTATATACTCAGTCCTGACCACTAGGGGCCAGTATGATCCTCCCTGCAGGTGATGGGGTATATACTCAGGGTATCTCAGTACTGACCACTATGGGGCAGTATATCCCGCAGGTGATTGGGTATATACTCAGGTCCTGACCACTAGGGGCAGTATGATCCCTGCAGGGTGATGGTGTTATATCAGTCCTGACCACTAGGGGCAGTATGATCCCTGCAGGTGATGGGGTATAGTATCAGTTCCTGACCACTAGGGTCAGTATGATCCCTGCAGGTGATGGCTATATACTCAGAGTCATATACACCACTAGGGGGCAGTATGTCCCTTCAGGTGATGGGTCTATACTCAGGTGCGCTGACCACTAGGGCAGTAGATCCCCTGCAGGTGATGGCGGTATAACTCAGAGGTCTTACCACTGAGGGGCAGTATGATCCCTGCATTTGATGGGTATATATCTCATGTCCGACCACTAGGGGAAGTATGACCCTGCAGGGATGGGGTAAATACTCATGTCCTGAACACCTAGGGAATATGATCCCGCAGGTGGATGGGGTATTACTCAGGGATACTCAGGGGTCCTGACACTCGTAGGGGCATTATGTCCCTGCAGGTGGTTGGGTATAGACCTCGTTCCCTGACCACTTAGGGGGCAGTATGGGTTCCCTGCAGGTGATGGTTATATACTCATGTCCTGACCACTAGGGGGCGTATGATCCCGCAGGTGAAAAAAAAAAAACATTGGGGTATATACTGCAGGTCCTGACCCTAGGAGGGCATATGGTCCCTGTCAGTGATGGGGTCTATACTCAGGTCCTGAACCACTAGGGGCATATTATCCCTGGCATTGATGGGGTATATACTCAGGTCCTGACCCATAGGGGCATATGATCCCGGCAGGTGATTGGGGTAGATACTCAGGGTCTGACCCCACTAGGGGCAAGTATGATCCCTCAGGTGATGGGGTTATATACTCAGGTTGCCTGACACTAGGGGGCATATTCCGTGCAGGTTATGGGTATAACTCATGGTCCTGACCACCTAGGGGCAGTATGGCCCTGCAGGTGATGGGGTATCTACTCAGTTCCTGGCCCCCTAGGGCAGTATGGTCTCCTGCAGGTGATGGGGGTATATTCTCATGTCCTGACCACTAGGGGGCAGTATGTTCCCTCCCTGCAGTGAGGGGGTATATACTCAGGTCCTGACCCACTAGGGGGCATATGAATCCCGCAGGTGATGGGGTATATACTCAGGTCCTGAACCACTAGGCGGGCAGTATGAATCCGCTGCAGGTGATGGGGTATATACTCAGGTCCTGACCACTAGGGGGCAGTATGATCCCTGCAGGTGATGGGGTATATACTCAGGTCCTGACCACTAGGGGGCAGTATGGTCCCTGCAGGTGATGGGGTATATACTCAGGTCCTGACCACTAGGGGCAGTCTGCGCCTGCAGGTGCTGTGGTATATACTCAGGTCCTGACCACTAGGGGCAGTATGATTCATGCAGGTGATGGGGTATATACTCAGTGTGTACGACCCTAGGGGCAGTATGATCCCTGAGGTGATGGGGTATATCTCATGTCCGACCACTAGGGGCAGTATGGTCCCTGCAGGTGGAGGGGGTTATACGCAGGGTTTCTGACCACTAGGGGCAGTATGGTCCTGCAGGTATGGGGTATATACTCAGGTCCTTGACCACCTAGGGCATATGATCCCTGCAGTGATGGGGTATATACTCAGGTCCCTGACACTAGGGGCAGTAATGATCGCCTGCATGTGATGGGGTATATCCTCAGGTCCTGACCCTGGGGAAGTATGATTCCCTGCAGGTGATGGGGTATATACTCAGGTCCTGACCACTGAGGGGTCATTATTGTCCCCTCGCAGGTGACTGGGGTAAGATCCTCAGGTCCTGACCAACTAGGGGCAGTATGAGCCGCTGCAGGTGATGGGGTATATACTTAAGTTCCTACCACTAGGGGGCATTATGGTTCCCTGCAAGGTGATGGGGTTATACTAAGGTCGCTGACGCACTGGGGGCAGTATGTCCCTGCAGGGTGGATGGGGTAGATACTCAGGTCCTGACCACTAGGGGGCATATGATCCCTGCAAGGTGGATGGGGTATTACTCAGGTAATGTACCACGAGGGGAAGTTATGATCCCTGCCGGTGATTGGGGTATATACTCAGGAGTGGTCCCTGACCCTAGTGGCAGTTGGTCCCTGCAGGTGATGGGGGGTATATACTCAGTGTCGGACCACTAGGGGGCAGTATGACCCTGCGGTGATGGGGTATATACTAGGTCTGACGCACTAGGGGGCAGTCTGGGTCCCTGCGTATGGTGGTAATATATAATCCTGACCACTAAGGGTGCAGTATTGTCCCTCGCCAGGTGATGGGGTAATATACTTAATACTTCAGTCCTGACCCACTAGGGGGCAGTATGGTCCCTGCAGGTGATGGGGTATATACTCAGGTCCTGACCACTAGGGGGCAGTATGATCCCTGCAGATGCTGGACTACATGCACTGCACTTCCTTCGCTCTGTCTGGACGACAGACCGCCCCGGCATGCACTGCACTCCTTTCCTCTCTGTGGCTGGACTATACATACCCGATCCCGACATGCCCTGCAATCCGCTCTTGCTGGACTACCTATATCCGCATGCAACTGCACTTCCGCTCTGTGTCTTGTACTAGCATATCCCGGCATGCAGTGCACTTCCGCTCTGTGCTGGACTACATTTCCCGGCATGCAGTGCACTTCCGCTCTGTGCTGGACTACATTTCCCGGCATGCAGTGCACTTCCGCTCTGTGCTGGACTACATTTCCCGGCATACCATGGATGCCTCCGCTCTGTTCCTGGACTACATTTCCCGGCATGCAGTGCACTTCCGCTCTGTGCTGGACTACATTTCCCGGAGTGCAGTGCGATGTGTTGTGGTTGCGGAGCCTTGATATAAAAGCACAGACTAAAGGTAAAGAAATTATAAAGGCCCCCCCTGTTATATGGCGTCCTCCCCCCCCCGCCCCCCCCCTGTTATATGGCGTCCTCTCTCCCCCCCCCCTCCTCCTGTTATATGGCTCCTCTCCCCCCCCTCCCTCCTGTTATATGCGTCCTCTCCCCCCCTCCCCCCTCCTGTTATATGGCGTCCTCTCCCCCCTCCGTCCTGTTATATGGCGTCCTCTCCTCCCCCCTCCCCCCTCCTGTTTATATGGCGTCCTCTCCCCCCCCCCCCCCCCTCCTGTGATATGGCGTCCTCTCCCCCCCCCCCCCCTGTTATATGGCGTCCTCTCCCCCCCCCCCCCCTGCCTTGTTATTGGCGTCCCTCTCCCCCCCCCCCCCCTGTTATATGGCGTCCTCTCCCCCCCCCCCCTCCTGTTATATGGCGTCCCCCCCCCCCCCCTCCTCCTGTTATAATGGCGTCCTCTCCCCCCCCCCTCCTCCGATATATGGGTCCCTCTCCCGCCCCCCCCCTCCTTTTATAATGCGTCCCCCCCCCCCCCCATCCTTTTTATGTCGTCTCTCCCCCCCCCCTCCCCTCTGATATGGCGTCCTCGTCCCCCCCTGCCCTCCTGTTATAGAATGTCTTCCTCTCCCCCCGATAATGGCGTCCTCCGTCCCCCCCCCCCCCCTCCTGTATAATGGCTTCTCTCCCCCCCCCCGACACTCCCCCCCCCTCCCCCCCCTCCTTTTATATTTCTTTCCTCTCCCCGCACCCCGCGTCCCCCCGCCCCCTCTCTTCTGTTTGTTCTATTTCTTCCTCTGCCCCCCCCCCCCCGCGCGTCCTGTTAACATAACAGGTGGCGTCCTCTCCCAACCCCCCGAGCCCCCTCCTGTGATACTGGCGTCCTCTACTCCCCCCCCCCTCCCACAGCCCCCCCCCTCGCTTGATGTATAGTGCGTCCTCAGTCCCCGCCCCCCTCCCTCCTGTTATATGGCGTCCTCTCCCCCCCCCCCCCCCCCCCCCCTCCCTCCTGTTATATATGCGTCTCTCCCCCCCCTCCCTCCTTTTATATTTCTTCCTCTCCCCCCCTCCTCGCTGTTAAAAAATGCGTCCTGCTCCCCTCCCCGCCCCCCGCCCTCCTTTTTATATGGCGTCCTCCGTCCTCCCCCCCCCCCCTCCTGTTTCTATGGGCGTCTCTCTCACCCACCCCCCCCTCCCTGTCCCTCTCTTTATATTGCTTCCTCAGTCCCCCCCTCCTCCGTTTATGAAGGCGCCTCGGCGTCCAGTCCCCCCCCCGACGAGGTCCGGCCCCACCCTAACCCCCTCCTGTTATATGGCGGTCCTCTCGAAGTCCCCCCCCCCCCTCCGCTCCTGTTATCTTATGGCGTCCTCG
>WNYA01000836.1:15110-73713 GCA_019512145.1 Engystomops pustulosus
CTCTGCAGGACCACAGACCTTAGCGATCTCCAGGATGTGATCCATGGTAGAGCGACGTATCTGGCCTCCCTCCGGAGACAGATTTCCATCCAGACGTGAGAGGTCAAAGGGTATGAGACACGTCATAGATAACCAGAGCAGCAGCATATAGCGCGTCTCCCAGGTCTATGGGCACAAACGTGAAAAAGAAGTAAAGAAGGAAACGAGAAAGAAATTCTGTGTGATAAACAGGAACCCGAAGAAAACCTTCCGACAGTACCGGAACCAACACGACTGACCCAGTCCCCAAGTGTCAGCGTGTCCCCGTCCTGTCCCCCCAAGTGTCAGCGTGTCCCCGTCCTGTCCCCCCAAGTGTCAGCGTGTCCCCGTCCTGTCCCCCCAAGTGTCAGCGTGTCCCCGTCCTGTCCCCCCAAGTGTCAGCGTGTCCCCGTCCTGTCCCCCCAAGTGTCAGCGTGTCCCCGTCCTGTCCCCCCAAGTCCCGCGTGTCCCTGTCCTGTCCCCCCAAGTGTCCGCTGTCCCCCTGCCTGCCCCCAAGTGTCAGCGTGTCCCTGTCCTGTCCCCCCCAAGTGTCAGCTTCCTGTCCTTGTCCCCCCCAAGTGTCAGCGTGTCCGCTTCCTGTCCCCCCCCAAGTTGTCAGCGTGTCCCTGTCCTGCCCCCTTCCTCCCCCTGTCCGCTCCCAAGTGTCACTGTCGTTGTCCTGTCCTGTCCGCCGTCCCCCAAGTGTCAGCGTTCCCTGTCCTGTCCCCCCAAGGTCATCGTGTCCCTGTCCCCCCAAGTGTCATCGTGTCCCCGTCCTGTCCCCCCAAGGGTCAGCGTGTCCCCGTCCTGTCCCCCCAAGTGTCAGCGTGTCCCTGTCCTGTCCCCCAAGTGTCGATCGTGTCCTGTCCTGTCCCCCCAGTTGTCACGTGTCCCTGTCTCCCCTGTCCTCCCTTCCCCCCAAGTGTCACCGTGTCCCTGTCCTGGCCCCCCGAAGTGTCAGCGTGTCCCTTCTGTCCCCCCACCAGTTTCAAGCGTTTCCCTGTCCTGCCCTCCCAAGTTTCAGCGTGTCCCTGTCCTGTCCCCCCCAAGTGTCACGGTCGCTGTCCCCAGCTTCCGTCGTCCCCCAAGTGTCACGCTGTCCCTGTCCTGTCCCCCCAGTGTCAGCGTGTCCCTGTCCTGTCCCCCAAGGTGCACGTCGGTTTCCCTGTCCCTGTCCCCCCAAGTGGTTCGCGTGTCCAGCTGTCCCTGTCCCTCCCAATGTCAGCGTGTCCACGTCTTCCCCAGTGTCAGCTTCCCTTCCCCAAGTGTTCCAGCGTGTCCCCGTCCTGTCCCCTCCCAATGTCGCCGTGTCCCCCGTCCTGTCCCCCCAAGTGTCAGCGTGTCCCCTCCGTCCCCCCAAGTGCAGCGTGTCCCCGTCCTGTCCCCCAAACGGTTCAGCGTGTCCCCGTCCTGTCCGCCCCAATGTCGCGTCCGTTCCAAGTGTCACAGCGTGTCCCCGTCCTGTCCCCCCCCAATGTCAGCGTGTTCCCCGTCCTTTCCCCCAAGTGTCCCAGCGTGTCCCTGTCCTGTCCCCCCAAGTGTCGCGTTGTACCCGTCCTGTCCCCCTAGTGTCCAGCGTGTCCCCGTCCTGGTCCCCTTGTCACGTGTCTCCCGTCCTGTCCCCCTAGTTCACCGGTCCCGGTCCCCCCAGGTGTCAGCGTGTCCCCTGTCCCCCCAGGTGTCCAGCGTGTCCCCCTGTCCTCGTCCTCCTCCCCAAGTGTCAGCCGTGTCCCCGTCCTGTCCCCCCAGTTGTCAGCGCTGTCCCCGTCCTGTCCCCCCAAGTGTCAGCGTGTCCCCCGCCTGTCCCCCCAAGTTTCAGCGTAGTCCCACCCAGTCCTGTCCCCCCAAGTGTCAGCGGCCCCGTCGCTGGTCCCCCCAAGTGTCGCGTGTCCCCGTCCTCTGTCCCCCCAAGGTCAGCGTGTCCCCGTCCTGTCCCCACTCAATGGTCAGCGGTCCCTGTCCTGTCCCCCCAAGTGTCAGCCGGTGTCCCCGTCCTGTCCCCAAGTGGTCAGCGGTTCCCCGTCCTGTCCCCCCAATTTGTCAGCGTGTCCCTCCTGGTCTCCCCCCGATGTCAGCCTTGTCCCCGTCCTGTCCCCCAGTGTCAGCGGTCACTGTCCTGTTCCCCTCCCGCCAATGTCCAGCGTTCCCTGTCCTGTCCCCCCAAAGTGTCAGCCGTGTCCCTCTTTCCTGTCCCCTCCAAGTGTCAGCGTGTCCCTTTCCGTCCCCCCAAGTGTCGCGTGTCCCTGTCCCTCTCCCCACAGTGTCAGCGTGTCCCATGTCCTGTCCCCCAAGTGTCAGTTGTCCCTGTCCTGGTCCCCCAAGTGTCACGTGGTCCCTGTCCGTCCCCCCAAGTGTCCGCCGTGTCCCTGTCCTGTCCCCACCAAGGTCAGCGTGTCCCTTCCTGGTCCCCCCAAGTGTCAGCGTGTCCCTGTCCTGGTCCCCCCAAGTGTCAGCCGTGTCCCTGTCCTGTCCCCCCCAATTCACTTCTGTCCCAAGTGTCCGCGTGTCCGATCCTGTCCCCCCAAGTGTCAAGCGTGTCCCTGTCCTGTCCCCCCCAAGTGTCAGCGTGTTCCCTGTCTGTCCCCCCCAAGCGTCAGCGTGTCCCTGTCCTGTCCCCCCCAATGTCAGCGTGTCCCTCCCTGTCCTGTCCCCGCCAAGTTTCAGCGGTGTCCCCGTCCTGTCCCCACCCACAGTGTCAGCGTGTCCCCGCCCTCGCTTCCCCCCAAATGTCAGCGTGTCCCCGTCCCTGTCCCCCCAGTGTCAGCGTGTCCCCTCGTCCCTGTCCCCCCAGTGTCAGCGTGTGCCCCGTCTGTCCCCCCAATGTCGCGTGGTCCTCCTCCTGTCCCCCTCCAAGTTGCAGCCTGTCCCTGTCTGGGTCCCCGCCAACAGTGTCAGCGTGTCCCGTCCTGTCCCCGCAATTGTCAGCGTGCCCCTTCCTGTCCCCGTCAGCGGTCCGCGTCCCCCACGTGTCAGCGTGTCCCCGGCCTGTCCCCCCAACGTGTCCGGTCCCCCGTCCTGTCCCCCAAGTGTCATCGTGTCCCGTCCTGTTCCCCCCTGTCAGCGTTCGTCCCCGTCCTTGTCCCCCCAAGTGTCGCGTGTCCCCGTCCTGTCCCCCAAGTTGTCACGGTGTCCCCGTCCCTGTCCCCCAGTCTCGTCCAGTTCTCCAGTGCAGGATGCCGGTGTTGGCAAGCGGTAAGTACGTGTAGAAAAAACATGGAGATGAGAGAGGTATATGCTGCAGTAGGAATCAGTAACAAACAAATTGGGTCAAGATAAGGGTTACTGCAGTCAGACAGAGAAGGGGTTAATGCAGAGTAGTAAGGCCAAGAGGAAGTTATACTGGCAGTAGGGCGGGTCGGCAAGAAGGGGTTTACTGCAGTGGGTCTGTTCACATAGACTAGGTTAGCATTATGGATGGGGTTCAGCAGTCGAAGTGTTACTGCAGTAGCGGTAGGCAGAAAAGGGGTTAGCGTAGCGGTCAGGGAAGGTGACGAGAAGCCAGGCGAAGTTACTGCAGTACGGGCGGTCACAAAGGTTATGCTGCAGAGGGCACAAGAAGGGGTTACTGCAGTAGGGCGGTCAGGCAGAGAAGGGGTTACTGCAGTAAGGCGGTCAGGCAGAGAAGGGTTACTTGCAATTAGGCGGTTCAGGCAGAGAAGGGGGTTCACTTGCAGTAGGGCGTGTCAGGCAGAGAATGTACTGCCGAGGAGCAGAAGGGGTTACTGCGACGTTCCGAGGGGGGTACTGCGAGGTTCAGGCAGAGGGTTAGTAGAGGGCACAGATAGTATGCAGAGCTTAAGAGGCAGAGAAGGGGTTATGCAGTCCAGGAAAGCTGCTAGGGGAGGGGGGGGGGGTAGACTCTGCTCCATGTGTTCCATATGTTTACACCACGTGCTGCACACAGATGCCCCAGATCTCCCCCTGCTGCCCCCGTCACCCTCCCGATTCTGAGCCCCTGCTGTATGTTAACAATCACCTCCCTGGTGCAGGACACCTCTCACCTCCTGTCCACACACCCCAACACTGAGCCTGGAGCCTCCAAATCCCTGCAGAACCTCACGCCTCCTGCCCAGGAAGTGATGTGTGAGGCCTCAGAACCTCCTCCAGCCTCAGGTCTCCTCCTCAGAACCTCCTCCAGCCTCGTGTCTCCTCCTCAGAACCTCCTCCAGCCTCAGGTCTCCTCCTCAGAACCTCCTCCAGCCTCAGGTCTCCTCCTCAGAACCTCCTCCAGCCTCCTGTCTCCTCCTCAGAACCTCCTCCAGCCTCGTGTCTCCTCCTCAGAACTGTATGGAGGTCATACAGGCACATGGAGGCCACACATACAATACTGAGCCTCATCAGGAGCATGCCGAGGTGTTGTAGGGAGGTCATACAGGCACATGGAGGCCACACATACAATACTGAGCCTCATCAGGAGCATGCCGAGGTGTTGTAGGGAGGTCATACAGGCACATGGAGGCCACACACAATACTGAGCTCATCAGGAGCATGCCCAGGTGTTGTAGGGAGGTCATACAGGCACATGGAGGCCACACACAATACTGATCCTCATCAGGAGCATGCCCAGGTGTTGTAGGGAGGTCATACAGGCACATGGAGGTTACACACAATACTGAGCCTCATCAGGAGCATGCAGAGGTGTTGTAGGAGTTCACTCCCGCGGTGCAGGGTTCGGGCCGTGCGTTCCCGGCAGCTTGCGTTGCGAGTGTGATGCGAGTTCATCGCATCACACTCGCTAGTGTGGAAGGGGCCTTAGTAGGACACGTCTTCCATCAGCAGAAGTGATTGTAGATGTCCTTAAATGTTACCTTCCTAAACTTGTGGCTGTTACTGTCCTGTAAGATGTTTTATCGCTATTTGCACAACCTGTGGTGTTCTCTAGCAAGGACCGATATTTACTGGTTTTATTCGGAAATTGTACAATAAATTTCTTGGTTTAATCAGAATTGGTTTTTAGACAGTCCTCCTTATCATACCGTTTACATTATCATTAGGTGACTCCTAACAATAGATCAGCAGTGGCCGCTGAGCTTAGAGAGCCATCAGAAGGTTGTATCAGAGAGGCAAAGAAGTGGTCGTCCTGTGGCCACATCACTCACCCTGATAACAAGGGAACACCTGGAGAAGGACCAGGGGTCTCAGTGCTGTTCGCTGATGAGCAGAAATGATGAGGGCCATTTATGGATTGCATCAGCCACTGGTGTCATCACATGAGGCTTTGGAGGAGATACATGGAGGGCAGGAGTCCAGTCAGTACTGGTCCAGTACAGCCCCTGCTCCCGGTATAACACTATTATCCAGTCCTGTATAACGCAGGTCTTCATGGAGGACAATGCTCCAGATCATCGTCCTCATGTGGAGACGTCTCCTCAAGGCCTCAGGATATGACGTGGGTCACACCCGGTGCCGGTTCTAGTTTCATCAATGGTTGGATGATCTCCCCATCATCTTGTACTGATGTCACTGCAGGGGGAGCTCTGTACATCTGGGGAGGTGTCCCCTTCCTGACGCTCAGTGTTTGTCTTTCAGTCTGCAGGGGGCGCTCCAGCTGAGATGTGACTTTGAGAGCGTCCGTGATGTGCTGCGATGTCCGGAGCTGGGTCTGCCTGCGGAGGTGCTGGAGCCGGTTCTGTCTCTGTCGGTTTTCCAGCAGGCTGATAACGCCATTGTGTGCCTCCTCCAGCAGCCGTCTCATAAGACTTACCTGCAGGCTCGCGGCTGCTCCGTTTTCTGCTGTGAGTAGATGTTGTTGTTTTCTTCCGCAGATCTTCTGGTTCTCTGCTCGCTAATCCAATCTTCTGCCCATCAGGTCCCCCCCTGTGTCGCTCAGCTGTGGACAGCCTATCGGACAGCCTGCAGAGCCTGGACAGCCTGGGACGCAGAGTGTGGAGCCATAACTACCCCGCACAGAGGCCGAGGCACAGCCACGACTCCTACCTCCCCCACAACCAGCGCCAGTGGCTCTCCCTGCGCCTCCATAAAGGCTGGGGAGGACTGGGCTGAGGCACAATCTAAGTTATTATTATTTTATACCTGCAGAGCTCTATTTTATTAAATATTTCTTATATTCTGCCTTGTGGTGGTGACTGTCGGGGATGATGGGTGGCTGGACGGGCGATGGGTGACTGTCGGGGATGATGGGTGGCTGGACGGGCGATGGGTGACTGTCGGGGATGATGGGTGGCTGGACGGGCGGCGGAGGTCATCACTGTCCTGTTACTGTGGGTTTAGGAGGCAGTAACTTCTTCACACACATTTTAAAACACGACTATGGAAAAGTTATTTCCTAATTACATTGCTGTTCACATTTTGTGTTCTACAAACTGCTATTGTGACCACATGTTTACATTATGGTTTGTAAACTCAATGTTAACGCAATGTTATTGGGTAAATCTCGGCTGTTGTATTGTGAGCACAGCCTCAGACTATGCACAGACGTTGCTGGGAGGAAGTCCGCTGTAGCAGCCCGGCTGTGTGTATGAGCCCATAGAAATACATGAGGAGGTCCCTAAAGGCCTAAAGAAATCTGCTGAGTGGTGGGGACAGACAGAGGGTTAGTATAGGCCCCATAACTTAATCCACTATAAAGATACAGTATATATGCAGGAATTCTACAAGATTGAGATGGGTGGAAATGAAGAGGGAAGGTAACGCTGATAGGAACAGTATATAGTGAAACTGTTCAGCGCCCGGGACAGTAATTTAGTTATGCCTCCCCCTCCTCTGTAGAAGAACATTCCTCCTCACACATCCCCCCCCCCCCCCCCCCCCCCCCCTCCAGGCGTGTCTAGCCTACGTGAAGGACGCAGTGGCACCGAGGCCCAATCCACTTTCCCGACAAAGGTTCATGTAAATCCCGACCAGATATGGTATTGGTTTAGGGATTATCAATGATCACGTATCTCAAAGCCCAAGGTACAGATGAGATGTGTAGATACTGTTCCCGGGTGTCGTATAGCCATGCTTAGAGGTCAGAAAAAAAAATTGTCGGAAATCAGAAATAGAACTTGGTAAATTAAGATCTCTTACTGGTATCGATAATAGTGCATCCAGGGATTCCCGGACGGATCCAGAGACAGACCCATGACCTAATATGACTTGCCCACTTAAAAAGTTAGAACTTCTCCCTGGCTCTGCGACCCGAGTGCGTAAAGTAGCAGGGTTCCTAAGCCTTCCTAATTGGTTTAGAAATGTAGTGTAATGTATGCAACCATATAAAAATTGGAGGCACTCCTTTTTGCCCAACGTGTTTGTGCCTGGGGAACGATTCACACATGTAATGTGATCCAGAATGATCAAACACTATGTGGACTATCTATACCCCATTATGCCCGCTCAAGGTTCTGCATACACACAAAACAACCCACTCATCTGATGACTTAAGAGAAATAGGGTACATACAGCTTGTAATATCAATTTGTACTACTTCTTTTCTATACAGTAACCGACCAAATGTTTATGGCCTCACCTTCTCATTTTCTTTATTTGTGGACTAATAAAATTTGTAGATAGTTGCAAACTATGAATTATCACATATGGAATAGACTTAAGAAAAAAATGAAAACAAAAAAAAAGAGGTGGGAGAGAAAAAGAAAGAAGGAGGAAAAAGGAAAAAAAAAAAAAAAAGAAAAAAAGAAGGAGACAAAAGAAGAAAGATAAAGAAAAGTACCAAAAAAGTGTGAAACACTGGAACTCTGTCCTATATTCCAGGTCCTTGTGCTGTGGGCACTAAAAGAAAAGAAAAAAAAAGGAAAAAAAGGAAAATAGGAGCTCTGCACAGTCTCTTATATTCCCGGAAGAGAAAAAGGGGAAAAAAAGGACGAAAAAAATTAAAAAAGGGAAGAAGGAGAAAAAAGGAAAAAAGACCGAAGAAGAAAAAAAAGAAAAAAAAAAAAAAAACGAAAAAAAAAAAAAAAGAAAGGGAAGAGGGCACAAGTAAAGAAAAAGAAAAGAAGAAGAAGAAAAAAAAGAAAAGAAAAGGAGGAAAGGAAAAAAGACAAGAGGAAGAGGGGGAGGGGAGGAGAAAACAAGGAAAAGAAAAAACGGGGAAAAAACAGAGAATGGAAAAAAAAACGAGAAATAAGAAGAGGGGGGGGGGGAAAGGAAGAGAGGGGAAAAGAGGGGAGTCACAAAAAAAAGAAGAAATGAAAAAGGGGGCAGGAAGGAAAGGGAAAAAAAAAGGGAGGTAGAGAAGGAAGATGGAAAAAAAGCGGGAAGGGTAGAAAAAAAGGAAAAGAACGAGAATAAAAAAAGAAGAGGAAAAGGGAATAAGAAAAGAGGTAAACGGGGGAGTGAAAGGGAAAAAGAGAAGGAGGAGAAAAAAAGAAGGAGAGAGAGGAAGGAAGAAAAAGAGAGGGATTGAAGGAATGGGGGAAAAACGAAAAGGGAAAAAAAAAAAAGGAGATCCTCCTGTTGTCGATCACTGCTCTGCACATTCTCTTTTTCCCGGTCCCTTACTGTGCTGTGAATGCTACTGCTACTTGGCCCAGTCTCAAGTTATGATATCCACAGTCCGTCAGTGCTGTGAGGAATACAAGACAATACGGAGCAGTGACCACAGCACAAGGACCTGGAGTATAAGAGACTGTGCAGAGCAGTGATCACAGCACAAGGACCTGGAGTATAAGAGATTCTCCGGGGTTTGCTCTATAATTCCACATGTGATAAGTCAGAGTTTTGTTGCCTTCAGTGCGAATCTACAATTTTTATAGTCTTGCACTCCAGGTACACAGACTGCTTTCTCTCCCTGGATCTGATCTTTTGCTTTTATCCTCCAGTTGCCCTCTGGTGGGCGGAGCCGTCATTGATCTCTCTGGTTTTCCCGTAGATTCGGATGAAAGTTATCCTGATGAATATTCTTATTATAATGATGATGATGAAGACGATGAGTATTGTGGATTCTGGGACAGAGTTACACAACCAGGGACATACTGTGGCCTGCGCCCATCCTTCCTTCACCCTCAGGACTATAATCTACATACCTCAAATTATATAACAAGAGAGGTGAGAGGGCAGGCTCATATGGTGAGGGTTGGGGTCCAGTGGTGAATGTGCGAGCGACAACATTGGGATCAGGGTGTTAGTGCCTCAGGTCAGTGCTGGGGTTGGATGGTGCCTGGGACGGTTGGAGGAGTGTGTGTGTATGGGACAGTTGGAGGTGTGTGTCTCTATGGGACGGTTGGAGGTGTGTGTGTGTCTTCCCAGTGTTGTAAGGGAGATGATCTCACCCATAACTACTAGATCCAGCTCCCGTGGTCAGGGAAGAAGAATCTCACCCATAATACTCAGATCCACGGTGCCAGTGGTCAGAGAAGAAGATCTAATCCACAACTAATCAGATCCCAGGCTCCAAGTGGTAAGGGCGAAGATCTGACCCAACTACTTCAGGAGCCAGCTCCCAGTGGTGGAGGAGAAGATCCACCATGAACTACTCATATCCAGCTCCCAGTGGTAAGGGAGAAGATCTCATCCATAACTCCTCAGAGCACAGGTCCTAATTTTTGCCCCTTTTGTGTTTTTTGGTGTCAGCAGGAGACGATTTCACCCTAACTATCAGATCCAAGATTCCTTGTGTGCTCAGAGGAGAAGATCTACACCCATAACTACTCATATCCAGCTCCCAGTGGTAAGAGGGAAATATCTCACTCCTAACTACTCAGATCCAGCACCCAATAGTCAGAGGAGAAGATCTGACCCGTAAGTATTCAGATCCATCCCCCTGTGGTCAGAGAAGAAGACTTCACCAGGTAAATACTCGGATCCAAGCCCCCGTGTCAGAGGAGAAGATCTCACCCATAACTACTCATATCCAGCTCCCAGTGGTTGGGGGAGAAGATCTCATCCACAACTACTCAGATCCAGCTCCAAGTGGTAAGGGAGAAGATCTCACCCATAACTACTCAGATCCATCTCCCAATGGTCAGAAGAGAAGATCTCACCCATAACTACTCATATCCAGCTCCCAGTGGTTGGAGGAGAAGATCTCACCCATAACTACTCCATAGTCCAGCTCCAGGGTAATGGGAAATGATCTCATCCAAACTCCTCAGATCCAGTTCCTTGTGGTCAGAGGAGAAGATTTCACCCATAACTACTCAGATCCAGTTCCTTGTGGTCAGAGGAGAAGATCTCACCCATAACTACTCATATCCAGCTCCCAGTGGTAAGAGGGAAATATCTCACTCCTAACTACTCAGATCCAGCACCCAATAGTCAGAGGAGAAGATCTGACCCTAAGTATCAGAGTCTCGATCCCCTGTGGTTCAGAGAGAAGAATTACCCGTAACTACTCGGATCCAAGCCCCCGTGATCAGAGGAGAAGATCTTGCCCGCAACTACTCAGATCCCTCCTTCCGTGGTCAAAGAAGAAGATCTTGCTTATAACTGCTCAGATCCAGCCACTGATGGTTGGAAGAGAAGATCTTACCCATAACTACTCAGATCTAGCTCTCAGCCATCAGAGGAAAAGATCTCACCCATAACTACTCAGAACCAGCTCCTAGTGGTCAAAGGAGAGGATCTCACTCATAACTACTCAGATCCAGCTGCCAGTGGTCAGAGGAGACAGCTGGTGGTCAGAAGATCTCAGCCTCTGGTGGTCAGAAGATCTCACCCACAACTACTCATATCCAGCTCCCAGTAGTCAGAGAAGAAGATCTCACCACAACTACTCATATCCAGCTGACCAGTGATCAGTCAGAGTCAGAGGGAGAGATGTCTCATCACACTACTCAGATCCAGCCCTCCACGTGGAAGGGAGAAGATCTGACCCATAACTACTCAGATCCATCTCCACAATGGTCAGAAGAGAAGTCTCACCATAACTACATCAGATCAAGGGCCCAGTGGTAAGGGAGAAGATCTCGCCCATAATACTCAGATCCAGCTGCCAGTGGTCAGAGAAGAAGATCTCATCCAGCAACTACTCAGATCAGCTCCAAAGTGTAAGGGGCCGGAGAAGGATCTCACCCAAAACTACTCAGATCCAGCTAGCAGATGGTCAGAGGAGAAGGGGAGAAGATCTCACCCAACCATATCATATCAGGCTCCCCAGTAGTCAGAGCAAGAAGATCAACCACACAACTACTTCATATCCAGCTGCAGTGGGGTTCAGAGGAGAAGATCTCACCCACAACTACTCAGAGTCCAGGCTCATGTGGTAAGGAGGAGATCGATCACCCCTAACTACTCATTCCAGCTCCAGTGGTAAGAGGGCAAAATATCTCACTCATAACTACTCAGATCCAGCACCCAATAGTAGAGGAGAAGACTGACCGTTAGTATTCACGATCATCCCCCTGTGGTCAGAGAAGAAGACTTCACCCGTAACTACTCGGATCCAAGCCCCCGTGATCAGAGGAGAAGATCTTGCTTATAACTACTCAGATCCAGCACCCAATAGTCAGAGGAGAAGATCCTTGACCCGTAAAGTATAAGATCCATCCCCCTGGGTCAGAGAAGAAGACTTCACCGTATACTACATCGGATTCCAAAGCCCCGTGATCAGAGGAGAAGATCTTGCTTATAACTACTCAGATCCAGCTCTCCGCCATCAGAGGAAAAGATCTCCCCCATAAACACTCAGAGCAAAATACCTCACCCAAAGACTCCGATCCAGTCCTATGGTGTAGAGCAAAAGATCTCACCCACAACTACTCAGATACAACTGCCAGTGGTCAGAGGAGATGATCTCACCCAGCTTAACTACTCAGACACGCTCTTGTGGCAGAGGAGAAGATCTCACCATAACATCAATATCCAGCTCCCAGTGGTAAGGGAGACAGATTCATCCATAAAACTCCTAGATTCAGCTGAAAGTGGTCAGAGGAGAAGATCTGACCGCGATAAGTATCAGATCCATACTATGGGTGAAGGAGACGAAGAAGATTGTCACCCAGAAACTACATCAGATCCAAGCACCGGTGGTCAAGAGGAGAAGATCCGACCGTAACTAACTCAGATCCAGCTCCCGAGTGGTGGAGAAGAAGAGATTTCCTCCAAACTACTCAGATCAAGCTCCACATGTTGGGAGAAGGGAGCAGTCTTACCTAACTACTTAGATCCAGCTCCCAATGGTCCGAGGAGAAGATCTTACCCATAACTACTCAGATCCAGCTCCCAGTGGTAAGGGAGAAGATCTCACCCACAACTACTTAGATACAACTGCCAGTAGTCAGAGAAGAAGATCTCACCCACAGCTACTCATATCCAGCTGCCAGTGGTCAGAGGAGAAGATCTCACCCACAACTACTCAGATCCAGCTCCTTGGTCAGAGGAGAGGATCTCACCCACAACTACTCAGATCCAGCCTCTGGTGGTAAGAGGAGAAGATCTCACTCGGAACTACTCAGATGCAGCTCCCAGTGGTTGGAGGAGAAGATCTCACCCATAATTGCTCAGATCCAGCTCCCAGTCGTAAGGGAGAAGATCTCACCCATAACTACTCAGATCCAGCTCCCAGGGGTAAGGGAGAAGATCGCACCCATAACTACTCAGATCCAGCTGCCAGTGGTCAGAGAAGAAGATCTCATCCACAACTACTCAGATGCAGCTCCCGGTGGTCAGAGGAGAAGCTCTTACCCATAACTACTCAGATCCAGCTCCCATTGGTAAGGGAAAAGATCTCGCCCAACACTACTCAGATCCAGCTCCCAGTGGTAAGGAAGAAGATCTCACCCATAACTACTCATATCCAGCTCCCAATGGTCATAGGAGAAGATCTCACCCATAACTACTCAGATCCAGCTCCTAGTGGTCAGAGGAGAAGCTCTTCCCCATAACTACTCATATCCAGCTGCCAGTGGTCAGAGGAGAAGATCTCACCCACAACTACTCATATCCAGCTCCCAATGGTCAGAGAAGAAGATCTCACCCATAACTAATTAGATCCAGCTCCTAATGGTCAGAGGAGAAGCTCTTACCCATAACTACTCAGATCCAGCTCCCAATGGTCAGCGAAGAAGATCTTACCCACAACTACTCAGATCCAGCTGCCAGTGGTCAGAGAAGAAGATCTCATCCACAACTACTCAGATTCAGCTGCCAGTGGTCGGAGGAGAGGATCTCACCCATAACTACTCAGATCCAGCCTCTGGTGGTCAGAGGAGAAGATCTCACTGGTAATTACTCAGATGCAGCTCACAGTGTTTGGAGGAGATCTCGCCCAACACTACTCAGATGCAGCTCCCAGTGGTAAGGGAGAAGATCTCACCCATAACTACTCATATCCAGCTCCCAATGGTCAGAGTAGAAGATCTCACCCACAGCTACTTAGATCCAACTGCCAGTAGTCAGAGAAGAAGATCTCGCCCACAACTACTCAGATCCAACTGCCAGTAGTCAGAGAAGAAGATCTCACCCACAACTACTCAGATCCAGCTCCTAGTGGTCAGACAAGAAGATCTCACCCATAACTACTCAGATCCAGCTGCCAGTGGTTGGAGGAGAAGATCTCACCCATAACTACTCAGATCCAGCTCCTAGTGGTCAGACAAGAAGAACTCACCCATAACTACTCAGATGCAGCTCCCAGTGGTCAGAGGAGAAGATCTCACCCACAACTACTCATATCCAGCTCCCAATGGTCAGAGAAGAAGATCTCACCCATAACTACTCAGATCCAGCTGCCAGTGGTCAGAGAAGAAGATCTCATCCATAACTACTCAGATCCAGCTCCCAGTGGTTGGAGGAGAAGCTCTTACCCATAACTACTTAGATCCAGCTCCCAATGGTCCGAGGAGAAGATCTTACCCATAACTACTCAGATCCAGCTCCCAGTGGTAAGGGAGAAGATCTCACCCACAACTACTCATATCCAGCTGCCAGTGGTCAGAGGAGAAGATCTCACCCACAACTATTAGATCCAGCTCCATTGGTCAGAGGAGAGGATCCACCACAACTACTCAGATCCAGCCTCTGGTGGTGTAGAGCGAGAGATTTCACTCGTAACTACTCAGATGCAGCTCCCAGTGGTTGGAGGAGAAGATCTCACCCATAACTGCTCAGATCCAGCTCCCAGTCGTAAGGGAGAAGATTCACCCATAATACTTCAGATCCAGCTCCCAGGGGTAAGGGAGAAGATCGCACCCATAACTACTCAGATCCAGCTGCCAGTGGTCAGAGAAGAAGATCTCATCCACAACTACTCAGATGCAGCTCCCGGTGGTCAGAGGAGAAGCTCTTACCCATAACTACTCAGATCCAGCTCCCAATGGCCAGAGGAGAAGATCTCACCCATAACTACTCAGATCCAGCTCCCATTGGTAAGGGAAAAGATCTCACCCATAACTACTCATATCCAGCTCCCAATGGTCATAGGAGAAGCTCTTCCCCATAACTACTCATATCCAGCTGCCAGTGGTCAGAGGAGAAGATCTCACCCACAACTACTCATATCCAGCTCCCAATGGTCAGAGAAGAAGATCTCACCCATAACTACTTAGATCCAGCTGCCAGTGGTCAGAGGAGAAGCTCTTGCCCATAACTAATTAGATCCAGCTCCTAATGGTCAGAGGAGAAGCTCTTACCCATAACTACTCAGATCCAGCTCCCAATGGTCAGCGAAGAAGATCTTACCCACAACTACTCAGATCCAGCGTGCCAGTGGTCAGAGAAGAAGATCTCCTCCACAACTACTCAGATTTCTGCGGCCAGTGGTCGGACGGAGAGGATCTTACCCAATAAATACTCAGATCCAAGCCTCTGGTGGTCAGAGGAGAAGATCTCACTGGTAAACTACTCAGATGCAGCTCACAGTGTTTGGAGGAGATCTCACCATAACTACGCAGATCCAGCTCCAGTGGTAAGGGAAGAATATCTTGCATTAAACTACTCAGATCCAGCTCCTAGTGGTCAGAGAAGAAGATCTCGCCCAACACTACTCATATCCAGGTCCCAGTGGTATAAGGAGAAGATCTCGCCCAACACTACTCAGTCCAGTCCCAGTGTAAGGTAGAAGATCTCACCCACAACTACTCATATCCAAGCTGCCAGTGAGTAGAGAAGATCTCAACCACACAACTACTCAGATCCAGCTCTTGTGGTCAGAGGAGAAGATCTCGCCCATAACTACTCAGATCCTGTCTCCAGTGGCCAGAGGAGAAGCTGTTACCCATAACTACTTAGATCCAGCTTCCAATGGCCAGAGGAGAAGATCTACCCATAACTACTCAGATCTAGCACCTAGTGGTCCGAGGAGAAGATCTCACCGATAACTACTCAGATCCAGCTCCCAGTGGTAAGGGGAAGGATCTCAACCATAACATACTCATATCCAGCTGCCGCAGTGGTCTAGGAGAAGATCTCAGCACAATACTCAGATGGCTCCCAATGGACAGAGGAGAAGATCTGTACCGACAACTACTCTGATACAACTGCCAGGGATCTGAGGAGAAGATCTTGCCCCAAACTACCTCGATACAGCCCCAGTGGTAAGGAGAGATCGCACCCATAATAATCAGATCCAGCACTATGGTGGTCAGAGGAGAAGATTTCAATGGTTAACTACTCAGATGGCAGCTACCCAGTGGTTGGAGGAGAAGATCTCATCCATTAACATACTTAGATCCACTCCAAAGCCAGAGGAGAAGATCTTACGCATAACTACTCAGATCTAGCTCTAGTGGTCCGAGGAAAAGATCTCACCCATAACTACTTGATCCAGCTCCAGTGGTAAGGGAAGAAGATCTGCCCATAAAACTACTCAGATCCAGCTCTAGTGGTCAGAGGAGAAGCTCTTCCCCAAACTACTCATATCCAGCTGCCAAGGTCAGAGGAGAAGATCTCATCCACAAACTACTCAGATGCAGCTCCGGTGGTCTAGAGGAGAAGCTCTTTCCCCATAAATACTCAGATCCAGCTCCAATGGCCAGAGGAGAAGATCTTACCCATAACTACTCAGATCTAGCTCCAGTGGTAAGGGAGAAGGATCTCGCCAAACACTACTCAGATCCAGCTCCAGTGTGGTAAGGGAGAAGATCTCACCATAACTACATATCCAGCTCCCAATGTCATAGGAGAAGATCTCACCCATAACTACTCAGATGCAGCTCCTAGTGGTCAGAGGAGAAGCTCTTCCCCATAACTACTCATATCCAGCTCCCAATTGTCAGAGAAGAAGATCTCACCCATAACTACTTAGATCCAGCTGCCAGTGGTCAGAGGAGAAGCTCTTGCCCATAACTACTCAGATCCAGCTCCTAATGGTCAGAGAAGAAGATCTTACCCACAACTACTCTGATACAACTGCCAGTAGTCAGAGAAGAAGATCTCATCCACAACTACTCAGATCCAGCTGCCAGTGGTCTGAGGAGAAGATCTTGCCCATAACTACTCAGATCCAGCTCCCAGTGGTAAGGGAAGAAGATCTCACCCATAACTACTCAGATCCAGCTCCCAGTGGTCAGGGAAGAAGATCTCACTGGTAACTACTCAGATGCAGCTCCCAGTGTTGGAGGAGAAGATCTCACCCATAATACTTAGATCCAGCTCCCAATGGCCAGAGGAGAAGATCTACGCATAACTACTCAGATCTAGCCTCCTAGTGGTCAGACGGAAAAGATCTCACCCATAAACTACTTGATCCAGCTCCCAGTGGTAAGGGAGAAGATCTCGCGACCAACACTCACTCAGATCAGCTCCCAGTGGTAAGGGAGAAGATCTCACCCCATAATACGATCAGATCCAGCCTCTAGTCTTCAGGGAGAAGCTCTTCCCCATAACTACTCATATCCAGCTGCCAGTGGTCAGAGGAGAAGATCTCACCCACAACTACTCATATCCAGCTCCCAATGGTCAGAGAAGAAGATCTCACCCATAACTAATTAGATCCAGCTCCTAGTGGTCAGAGGAGAAGCTCTTACCCACAACAACTCAGATCCAGCTGCCAGTGGTCTGAGGAGAAGATCTTGCCCATAACTACTCAGATCCAGCTCCCAATGGTCAGAGAAGAAGATCTCACCCACAACTACTCAGATCTAGCTGCCAGTGGTCTGAGGAGAAGATCTTGCCCATAACTACTCAGATCCAGCTCCCAGTGGTCGGAGGAGAAGATCTCGCCCAACACTACTCATATCCAGGTCCCAGTGGTAAGGGAGAAGATCTCACCCATAACTACTCAGATCCAGCTCCCAGTGGTAAGTGGAAAAGATCTCAACCATAACTACTCAGATCCAGCACCCAATAGTCAGAGGAAAAGATCTGACCCGTAAGTATTCAGATCCATCCTCCTGTGGTCAGAGTTGAAGATCTTGCCCATAACTACTCAGATCCAGCCTCTGGTGGTGGGAGGAGAAGATCTTGCCCATAACTACTCAGATCCAGCCTCTGGTGGTCAGAGGAGATCTCACTTGTTACTACTTAGATTCAGCTCCCAGTGGTCGGAGGAGAAGATCTCACCCATAATTACTCAGATCCAGCTTCCAGCGGTCAGAGGAGAAGATCTCACCCCTAGGTACTCACATTAAGCCTTCAGTAATCAGAGGAGAACATTTCACCCAAAATTACTCAGATCAAGTTTCCAGTTGCCCGAGAAAAAGATTGCACCCATTACTACTTAGATCAAGCCCCAGTGGTCAAAGGAGAAGATCTCGCCCATAACTACTCAGATTAAGACCCCACCCCAGGTCATTATGTCCATGCATCCATTCAGTCTCTCACTGTCTTCTCCTGTTCTCAACAGAGGGTTAGGTCAATAATGTAAAATCCTAGTTGTTGGATCTGATGTCCTGGAGAATGAAGCATAAGGATGAGTCCAGCTATGGGTGGAGCTTTCAGTGAAGCTTATTCTGGTTGTAATAGTCTGAATGTTTGTGCTATTTTATTATTTGCTGCACACGTAGAGAGATAACTGGGTCGCTCGAAATTCAGGTTCAACAGGATCGTCTGAATTCTGCGTCAAAATTCAGCAAGGGACCCAGACACGAACGGTACTGACGTCATTGGGTACCTGAGGTTTAGCGCCCAAAGATGACCATAAGAGGGTATTAAAGGGGTCGTTCTATTTCTGTTAGTGTTTGAATAATGAAAAGTTATATAAGTTTCCAATAGACTTCCTTTATCAATTCCTCACGGTTTTCTAGATCTCTGCTTGCTGTCCTGCTATAGGAAGCTTCATTGTTTACTTTCAGTGTACAGAAATCTGGTCCTAGTCATACAGGTGCACGGCTCGTTATATATCACACAGGTGCGCGGCTCGTTATATCACACAGGTGCGTGGCTCGTTATATCACACAGGTGCACGAATCATTATATCACACAGGTGCATGGCTCGTTATATCACACAGGTGCACAAATCATTATATCACACAGGCGCGTGGCTCGTTATATCACACAGGTGCATGGCTCGTTACATCACACAGGTGCACGGCTCACTGTATCACACAGGTGCACGGCTCGTTATGTCACGCAGGTGCACGGCTCGTTATATGTCACATAGGTGCACGGCTCGTTATGTCACGCAGGTGCACGGCTCGTTAAATGTCACATAGGTGCACGGCTCGTTATGACACAGGTGCATGGCTTATTATGTCACACAGGTGCACAGACCTTCTATCAATCAATCATCAATACAAAGTACCAGAAAACTGGGGCAGACACTGTAATAAATGTGGCCTTTATGTATTGTTAGTATACTATTATTTGTTGTTCCAGTTATTACATTTTTCTTGTTATTTTCTTGTATAATTTGCCTTCCTTTTGTAATATTTCCACATTAATTACTAAATTTCTATATATAAAGTCTTTTTGCTCACATTTCTTGTAAATATAAAATGTATATTTCCATATTGTCCCCCATGACGGCCCCCTGGAGCTCCCCCTGGAGGTTGCTTCCCCTTCCTCTGTAGGGACAGGAAATTGAGAGCATTAAAAGGCCCCACCCTCAACCTCCCACCAGTGTTTTTACTGTCCCTACAGGGATAGGATTGAGAGTAAAGACCTCTCTCTCCTCCAGGGGGGGGGGGTGGAATCTCGTACCCCTCGTGGGTGCTTGTTTCCCTGGGGCTTCCCTCGTCCGGCCTCTCTAGGGAGTCCTACTTGGGGTCCTCAGGCTCCGGTTGCCATCGGGCAGGTGCCGGTGGCTCTACGGCTCGTTCGCGGGATTTCACCGGAACTGACGTCAGAGGCCTCAGCGTCACGGCCTAGGGGACGGGCCGCGGAAGATGACGTCAGACGCCGGCGGCAGGTATAAAAAAACTGCGGTGTAGTTGCTGTCTGCTGAGGTCTATGGGAACAAGATGGCAGAGGAGGCTGAAAATCGTTCCATATCCCTGGGTTCTGTGAGTAGGACGTCTGGCTGAACGCCAATGTTTGCTGGCACTATATGCTGTGTTTGGGAGTCGGCTTTTTAATTAAGCATCACTCCTGTGTTTTTGTGTTTCTATAATTAGGAGAAGGACATGTTTGTCAAGGAGAAAGTTAAGGAATGTGATAAGGAGAGACCAAAAAAGGCACCGTCTAAACGCTGCCAGATGTGTAATACAAAACTTGATATATCATATAAAAAGAGCTTGTGCAAGGATTGTGTTACGTCTTTGCCTGTATCGTCTTCTGTCCGCGGTATGCGGCTTAGAAGGCGTTGAGGTTGTTCAGTGTTCCTGTGTGTGAACTGAGACTGAGATTGCTGCAGGGTTGATTGTTGCACCACACCCGCTTCCCTGCAGTCTAGCAACAGTTAGCCTGCTGTGAATGACAGATCTCTCCTCCAGTCACCTTGAGGGGAGGTTCCCCAGTCACCTATATTACTTCCCAGCACAGGTTTCCCAGCGCTGGTAATATTCGTATTTTCAGCTCCCCAGTCCTTTCTGCATTTTGTTTTGATATTGACTTCTCTGGCATTCTGACTTTGGCTTTCGTTACTTACCTCGGCTTTCGCTTTCTGATTCTGCTTATATATTGCTCTCTCCGTTGTGACCCGGTTTACCTGACTTCGCTACCTGTGTGTATTGTTTGTTTGTCGTGTTTTTTGTCTGCACTGTAGCCTAGGAAGGGATCGTCTTCGTGGTTGTCCCGTATCAATAGGATACCGGAGGCAAGTAGGCAGGTGACAGCATTGGGGGGCTCAGACTTAGGGCTCACTGTCTGGTTAGTTGCCCCTGAATCCCCGAGCCATCATTACAGATTGTTTGGACAAGATATTAATAGAAGAGAAATCTTCATTTATGGATGAATTAAGAGTTGTGATGCGTGAGGAGATTAAAGCTTCTAGAAGTCCTCCGCATAAGAAAGTCAGAGGAATTCCTGTATGTGTGGATACTGACGATGAGCAACCTTCATGTTCATATGAAATATTGAGGAGTCTGATATCATGCAACAATCCGTACCCAATGACCCTAAATATCTTTTTCCAAATGAAGATATGGATGGGCTTATTAAAGCATTAAGAGATACCTTAAATATTGAGGACACAGTAGAAGAAAGGTCAGTAGTTGACGAATTGTTTGGAGGTTTGAGAAGGAAGAAAGTGCGAGTTTTTCCAATCTTTGAAAATCTGAAAGATCTTGTTTTGGATGAGTGGAAAGACCCAAAAAGACGTTTAACAATCCCCAAAGAATTTAGGAACCGTTTATTATTTGACCCTGAGGAGACGAAAATTTGGGATAATGTGCCCAGAGTTGATGTTCCCATTTCCAAAGTTGTTAAAAAAACTGATTTACCCTTTGAGGATTCTACCCAGTTAAAGGATGCTATGGATCGGAAGAAAGCATGGGAGGCCTCTATAGCGACTCTTAAAACTAATGTTGCAACCACCTCAGTTTCTCGCACTCTTCTTTTGGTTAAGACAGCTTTAAGATCACCTTAGAGAAGGTACGTCTAGGGAAGAGATTCTAGATTCCATCCCGCTACTGAAGTCAGCAGCAGCTTTTCTAGCGGACGCATCGGCAGAGACTATCCGCTTTGCCGCAAGGGAAGACGCATTGTCAAATGCAACCAGAAGAGCACTTTGGCTTAAGCAGTGGTCAGGAGATGTGCGTTCCAAGGCTAAGTTGTGCAGCCTTCCTTTTTCGGGGGAATTTTTGTTTGGCACAGAGCTGGATGATATCCTGGATAAAGCAGCTGACAGTAAGAAAGGGTTTCCAGAAGCGAAGCAACAAACAAAGAAACAGTTTTTTCGTGGCTTTCGCTCAACCAGAGATCAGCAGAGATTTAAGGGCAGACAAACATGGAAACAAGGATTTGGGAATACATCCAGATGTGTTCCTCAACTTGGTAACTGAAGATTTGACCAATATGGTACCCTGTCACTATAGACACAACCTCAGTAAACAAGAGATGGAAGCCCTCAATAATCTGGAGAACAATAAACAATTAATTATAAAACCTTCAGATAAAGGAGGCAACACAGTAGTTTTAGATGTTGATTCATACAGGAAACTCTGTACTGATATTCTTAAAGACACCACCAGCTATGAGATCCTAGAAAGGGACCCTACATCAAAATATGAAAAAGAGTTAAAAAACATTATTGTCCAGGCTAGGAAAGACAATCTCATTAGTGATGAGGAGCTGGGATTCCTCTTACCAAAATTCCCCCGAAGGGCCACATTTTATTGTCTGCCGAAGATACACAAGGGCCTAAATCCATTGAAAGGTAGGCCAATTGTGTCTGGGATAGACAGCCTATCCCAGAACATTGGTGTATACCTTGATAGAGTCCTGCGTCCCTTTGTACTCTCCCTCTCGTCCTATATACAGGACACTGCAGATCTAATTCGTAGGATTGATGGGATCACTATAGATGAGGACTGTATCCTCTGCTCAATTGATGTGGAAGCACTCTACTCGTCAATTCCCCATACTGCTGGACTGATGGGGGTAAAACATTTTTTGGACCCCAGGGGCAATCAGTTCACTCCCCACAATAAGTTCATCTTGGAACTTCTTGGCTTTCTTCTGACCCACAACTTCTTCCTGTTCGACCACAAATACTACCACCAGCTCAGGGGCACTGCCATGGGCAATCCCTGTGCACCAACATATGCCAACTTGCTCCTGGGCTGGTGGGAGGAAACGATGGTCTTCAACGAACAACCATCAACAACAGGATTGAGTTGTGGGTCAGATATATCGATGATATCCTGGTAATATGGAGGGGTGACGAAGAATCCTTCAGTGACTTTGTTACAGATCTCAACAAGAATGAGATTAATCTAGGCTTTACATTTGAGGTCGGAAGAGGGACTCTCCCATTCCTCGACCTAGAGATCAGTAGGGAAACGAGTGGAGAAGTAAATACAAAGGTCTATAGGAAACCGACCTCCACAAATGCACTTCTAAGATGGGAGAGCCACCACCCAATACGCTTAAAAAGCGGAATTCCTAAGGGTCAATACTATAGACTGAGGAGGAACTGCTCCACGTATGATGAATTCAAAATTCAGGCTAAGGATCTCAGGACAAGATTTAAAGAAAGGGGATACCCCGACCATGTCTTGAGAAAAGCATTTAAAGCAGCATGCAATAAAGACCTACTAAAAAAGAAAGATGAATTGAGACAGGACAACAAGGTCAGATTAATCACGACCTTTGACAATGGGGCAAAAGAAGCCTCTCAAATCATCCAAAAACACTGGAACATCTTACTGATGGACCCAGATATACAAGATGTATTGAGTGAGACCCCACAAATCACCTTTAGAAAAGGCAGATCCCTAAAGGACCATCTAGTACAAAGTCACTTCAACCCCCCCCAAAGGACAACATGGTTGAACAAAAATACACCCACTGGCAACTTTAGATGTAGTGGGTGTATTGCTTGTCCATACATGCAAACATGTAAGGATTTCATCTCTACGAATACAGGACACAACTACCGCATCAAACATTTCATTAATTGTAGAACCAAAGGGGTTATCTACAAGATGACATGTGGATGCGGTTTGGAATATATAGGAAAAACAAACAGGGAACTGAGGAGACGCATAGGGGAACACCTATTGGACATTGAGAAGAATAATGACACTTCCATAGCAAGACATATAAATCAAGATCATGCGGGTGACCTCTCGATGGTCTCGTTTACAGGCATCGACATAGTGAAGCAACCCCTGAGAGGGGGAAACTAGGAACAAATGACTCTACAAAAAGAGACATTTTGGATATTTGAATTAAAAACAATGAGCCCTACTGGGCTTAACGAACAACTGAATTTTAAATGCTTTCTGTAAAACACACTAGAAGGCCCCCCCCCCCTTTTTGGGACTCCCTTCAGACGGACCAGCCAAAATAATCCATATTTCTCCCCTTTTATGCCCAAAAAATTATAACAACATTTGGATTAATCGATAATTATCTTTGTTGTCATTAGGAGCTAAAAATTAGGACATACGAAGTCTAACTAAATGCCATCTTTCACTAAAGTTGACACTATATACATATACCCTAAATAGATAGGTTCTGTATAGATATATTCCTCAAAAGATATACCACCTTCCAGCGAGATTAGTTGATATACCATTTAACCCATGGAAGAATAAGGGATACATCGATTTATTAATCACTTTAATTACAGATTGGCCTACAGTGTATTTGTGACACAAATGAGAATGATTTCTTCCTTTCTAACTATCAATCTCCACCAGGGTGGTCTTCTCTTGAAAATGACATTTTACATATTTTTGATTAACTTACAAAATATGCTAGTGGTACGCATGCGCACAATAGATGAACATAGTGCGCTCCATGTACTGAAACGTAAGGCACCTCAGAACGCATGCGCCACTTTTGGCGCACGGGGTGAACCTCCGGTTCAGTGGATGATACAAAGCACCCTATTACGCATGCGCCACTTATTTTGACATTTGGCGCACGGGATAAACTTCCGGTTCAGCGGATGACGCGCGATACATGGAAAACGGCGCGCATCTCGGATCATACCCGTGGATCATACTCCTTAAACACACCCGGAAACAGGGCGGCGAGTAACTCCAATGAGGTAAGAGACTACCACCCCTTCTGTTGACAGGTGGGTGGGATTTGACACAGATATAAGGGAAGAGTGTTCATTTGGCCAATGCTCACTAGCCAAGGTATACCACTTATTGAAGGTGGACCCGACCCCTATTCTGGGGAATTTTCCAGGAAGGCCTGTGCGTGACCTATATCCAGGATTCCTGGAATCCCAGATTTGATTGTTATTTTCTCCCCCTCCTGGACTTTTTTGTCAGTCCTCAGCAATCCCCCTGATGATTCACCGCGAACGGTGATGAAACGCGTAGGGTAGGGAGGGACGGGGAGCACACTTGTTTGGCTATACCTTTAGGGCATAATAGTACACCGGTCTAGGGACGACTTGGGTACTGTCCTTGTCAGGACGGGAGCTATTGGGGCAATAGGGACAACTAAGTATATAGGGAGAGAAACGATTCCCCCTTTAGGTCTCTCAAGGATACCTATCCTGCAGCCCGATACTCCACCTGGTAAGAATGCTCGATTTTTAATATTTGTTTATTGCATTTAGTGTTTGTTGTTGTTTTTAGAGTGATTGAGTAAAAGTTAAATTTTAAAGGACTTAGTCCAATGCTTGTATATATATGTTACTGTGGTCCGGACAGCATTAGTGCATAGTGCCAGAGGGATTTGGCTTTTTTGTGTAATACATCCAGAGGAGGAAGAAGCAAATAGTTCCTCTTCAGTTCCACAAATAAGCAAGAAAAACGGCAATGACACCAGAGTGGGGGGAAGATTGAAAAATTTTCACCCCCAATGGGAGAACATAACTTCAAACAGGTGGGTGCTCTCAATAATCAGGGACGGTTATTTTATAGAGTTTGTATCACCAGCCACTCACCGATTTGTTCTATCCAGGCAATCCTCACACAAACTAACAGGTCTCCTCTGGGAAGAAGTTTCCGGTCTGCTGAAGCTGAACGTGATCAGTCCAGTCCTCCAAGAAGAAAGAGGTATGGGTCATTATTATCCCTTATTCCTGATAAAAAAAACAAATGGAACCTTCAGATTAATCACAAACCTGAAATTTTTGAACAAATGGGTAGCATACGCCAAATTCAAAATGGAGTTGGTGAAATCTGCCACCCCTTTAATATCTCACAATGCAGTTGCACCCTGGGCCTCAAGGATGCATACTACCATGTACCCATTCATCCAGAGTCACAGAGATACTTACGGTTTGCAGTGTTGTCACCCTCAGGGGAGGAGTTTCATTTTCAGTTTACCGCATTACCCTTTGGTCTCTCTTCAGCTCCCCGGATCTTCACCCAGGTCATGGCGGAGGTAGTGAAATATCTTCAAACAGAAGAGATCTTCGTGGTACCTTACCTAGACGACTTCCTGCTGATCGGAGACTCGGTAAGTCACATGGAGTCAGAAGAAGACAACAATAGAGATATTGCAATCCCTGGGTTGGATCATAAATCTAGAAAAATCGGACTTGACTCCAAGTCACATAAAAGAATTTTTAGGGGTGTCCCTGAACTCTGTAACTCAAACCTCCTATCTTCCACAGGAGAAAGCGGACAAACTTCTTGGAAAGAAGTCGGTGTCAGTCCGGACAGCGATGAGTCTGCTGGGGACCATGACATCATGTATCCAGAGTGTGGCCTAGTGCCAAAACCACTCAAGGACCTTACAATCCTGGATCCTTTCAAAGTGGGACCGAAATCATCACCATTTGCACTGGTCACTGGTCATTCCTCCAAAAGTGAAAAAATCGCTAGATTGGTGGAAGAGTCCCAGGAATCTTCAAAGAGGAGTGGAATGGATACAGTGGCCATTGATCCAGATTCAGACGGATGCCAGCAGTTCCGGTTGGGAAGCTCTCCTGCCAGGAAAATATGTTCAGGGTCGTTGGTCCCGGGAGAGAAAACAAGTCTCTTCAAATGAAAGAGAATTGAGAGCAGTCCTGGAGACACTGGAAGCTTGCACCAACGACTTGAAAGGGCGTCACATAAAGATAATGTCAGACAATACCACTACGATTGCCTATCTAAAAAGGCAGGGCGGAACCAGATCCAGGGAACTGCTAAAAGTATCCCAGAAAATATTCTCATGGGCGGAAGAGAATCTTCGCTCAATTTCAGCCATCCATCTGAAGGGCTCAGAAAATGTAGTGGCGGATTATCTCAGCAGATCTCAGATCCTTCCACACGAGTGGAGTCTGAACGAGGAGGTCTTTCAGGAGATCATTTCAAGATGGGGATTACCAGCCATCGATCTGTTTGCCTCAAGGAAGAACTGCAAGGTAGACAAGTTCTACTCGCTGAATCCAAGAGAGGCCCCTTGGGTGCTGGATGCATTCTCACAGGTCTGGAGCCAAGATCTGGTAGATGCCTTTCCCCCAATCCCGTTGGTAAGCAAGGTGCTGCAGAAGCTGTTGATCAGTCCAGACAGTCTTATCCTGATCGCACCCTTCTAGCCGAAGAAGAGTTGGTTCCCAATTCTTCAGAAGTTAGCAGTGGACCTTCCATTCATTCTTCCGGAGAGGCCAGACCTTCTACATCAGGGACCAGTCCTGCATCAGAACCCAGGGTTTCTAAAATTGGCAGCCTGGATCCTGAAAGCGCCTTCTTGAAAACAAAGGGACTATCATATAAGGTAATTAAGACCTTAAAAAATAGTAGGAAACCAGTAACTCATGCCATATATCTTAAAATATGGAAAAAGTTTTGTTCCTGGTCTAAGGATATGCCTAATCAGGATTCTCCTAATGTATGTCAAATCCTTGATTTTCTACAGGACGGGTTTGAAAAGGGGCTTCGACCCAGCACCTTGAAAGTCCAGGTCTTGGCCCTGAGTGCATTCTATGACACCGCACTTGCAGAACACAGGTGGGTTAAAAGATTTTTCCAGGCCTGTACACGTTTACGTCCTACTGTTAAAGAGTCATCCCCTCAGTGGGATTTATCTTTAGTCTTAGACGCCCTAACTGAGAGCCCTTTTGAACCAAATGACTCTTAACATGCGTCTCTTGACTTTAAAGACTGCCTTCCTTATAGCCATCACATCGGTGAGTTGCAAGCCTTGTCTATCTGTGAACCCTATTTGTCTATATCTGAAGATAGGATTACGCTTAAGCTTGCCTAAGGTTGTCTCTAATTTCCATAGGAACCAAGAGATTGTCTTACCAACATTTTGCCAGCATCCAAGAAGTCCTATGGAGGAGAAATGGCATCTGTTGGATGTAAGGCGTACAGTGCTTAATTATCTTGAAGCATCTGGTCCTTGGAGAAAGGATTTAAATCTGTTCATTCAATTTGCAGGAAAACATAAAGGCAAGAAGGCTTCGAAAACCACAATTGGACGATGGATTACTGAAGCCATTAAAGAATGCTACAAGGTCAAGGGTGTTCCCCTACCGCTTTCAGTTAAAGCCCATTCTACTAGGGCTATGTCTACATCTTGGGCGGAGCGAGGGGGAGCCTCTATTGAAGAGATTTGTAAAGCTGCCACATGGAGCTCAAATACTACATTTGTTAAGCACCATAGACTTAATGTTCTATCTTCCAGAGATCTGGCCTTCGGCCAGAAAGTACTTCAGGCTGGGGTCCCTCCCTGACTGGGCATAATTTGGTATGTCTCCAGGGGTCTCACCGGTAATTCAGTTTCCATAAGTCCACCATGAGGGCCCTATTTTTTTCCCTCCCACTTGTATAAGAGGTTTATGTTATTTATGTATGTGAAATTAACGTACTGAATAAATTTGCGTTGGATCCTATACCGGTGTAGTTATTTGATAAACACTGGTGGGAGGTTGAGGGTGGGGCCTTTTAATACTCTCAATTTCCTGTCCCTACAGAGGAAGGGGAAGCAACCTCCAGGGGGAGCTCCAGGGGGCCGTCATGGTGGACTTATGGAAACTGAATTACCAGTGAGACTAATTCCTTTTTTTTGTGTAATATTTTTGCACTGTATTTTTGTACATATATACTCGTGTATAAGGCGAGTTTTTCAGTACAAAAAATGTACTGAAAAACCTCACCTCGGCTTATACTCGAGTCAAGAAAAACCGTACCCACTCACCATCCGGGCCCCGATGTTTGGCGCGGGTCCTCTTCTGTCTTCTCTATGCTGTATAAGCTGTTCTCCCGGCCGGCGCACACTATGGAGTTGGGGCGCGGGAGTTTGAGTATGTAAGTTTGCTTTTTTATGTGTTTGGCAAACTGCTGGCAGTCTGTATACTACAGGGACTGGCAGATATATACTACAGGGGGCTGGCAGGCCATATACTACAGGGGGCTGGCAGGCTATATACTACAGGGGGCTGGCAGGCTATATACTACAGGGGCTGGCAGGCTATATACTACAGGGGCTGGCAGGCTATATACTACAGGGGCTGGTAATCTGTATACTACAGGGGCTGGCAGGCTATATACTACAGGGGGCTGGCAGGCTATATACTACAGGGGGCTGGCAGGCTATATACTACAGGGGGCTGGCAGGCTATATACTACAGGGGCTGCAGCTATCATACACAGGGGCTGCGTAATACTCGCTGTATTTATCTACAGGGCTGGCAGGCTTTAACGACAGGGGTCTGGCAGGCTATAATTACAGTAACTGCAGCTAAAAACTACAGGGGCGGCAGTCTGTTAATACTACAGGGGTACTGGCAACTATATACCAGTCACTATATACTCGGGGCTGGCAGGCTATATACTACAGGGGGCTGGCATGGCTGTATAACTACAGAGACTGGCAGCTATATACTACAGGGGATGGCTGTCTGTAAACTACAGGGGGCTGGCAGGATGTATACTACAGGGACTGGCAGCTATATACTACGAGGGCTGGCTGGCTGTATACTACAGGGGCTGGCTGGTTGTATACTACAGGGGCTGGCTGTATACTAAAGGGGGCTGACTGTATGCTACAGAGACTGGCAGCTGTATACTAAAGGGGGCTGCTGCTGTATACTACAGGGGTGCAGCTGGCTTAATACTGGGCTGGGAGGCTATATTCTACAGGGGGTGGCTGGCTATATACTACAGGGGCTGTGCGCTGTTACACAGGGCTGGCTGGTTGTATACTACAGGGGGATAGCTGGCTATATACTACAAGGGTTGGCAAGCTATATACTACATGGGCGTGACAGGCTATTATACTACAGGGACTGGCTGGCTATATACTACAGAGGCTTGCCAGCTGTATACTACAGGGGTTGGCTGGCTATATACTACAAGGCCTACTGCTATTTAGTACAGGCTGGCTGCTATATACTACAGGGGGCTGGCAGTCTATATTCTACTGGAGACTGGCAGGCTGTATACTACAGTAGCTGCTGTCTATATACTACTGGGGCCTGCCAGCTATATACTACGGGATGGCGGGCTATATACTATAGGGCTGGCAGGCTATTACTATAGGGCTGCAGGTTGTATTTGATGGGGCTGGCAGGCTATATACTACAGGGCTGGCAGGCTTTATACACAGGGACTTGCTGCCTATATACTACTGGGGGCTGGCTTTTACTACTGGGGGTGGGCTATATTCTAGAGTGCGTGGCAGTATACTATACTACAGGGGCTGGCAGGCTATTTACTACAGGGCTGCTATACACCCTGAGGGCTGGATGGCTATATACTAGAGAGGGCAGGCTATATTTTACAGGGGCAGGCTATATACTACAGGGGCTAGCAGGCTATATACTACAGGGCCGCTGGCTTTTACTACTGGGGGGCTGCTATATCGGGCGGGCTGGCTGGCTATATACGAGGCTGTGACCAATGCATTTCCACAGCCTCAGCTTATAGTCGAGTCAAAAGTTTTTCCAGTTTTTGGTGGTAAAATTATAGGGTCTGGGCTTATACTTGATACTGTGGCAATGCTGGAGAGGGCGGAGCCTTGCCGGTTCCTAACACCTGGGTAAGGCCGGCTAGCAGATCCATCCCAGACTCGGTTGGTAATGCCCCCTTCCCTCCGGGGTGTATCTGGAGCCGCTGCAGATTGGGGGTGCTGGGGTGTGGTTTGTATATTCTATGGTGTTTTGGTCCTGTGAGAAGTCTCTCCATGGTTGTGATCTTATCATACAGAACTTCTATAACCTCCATCCGTACATGCACTCCGCGGGGCAGGATCTCCCAAGGATGATGACTACCCCAAGATCTCTCCTATATGTTCCTACTCTATCTTATATTTCTTGTATTATTATATACTAGTTTCTAATACAAAAGAGGAATGTGATGAGGGCACTGCACAATGATATTCCACGTGATCCATGCGTCATATTTCTGACGAAGAAAGACAATGCTGTCTTGTGTGCTGGCCCCCATAGTATGCGTACGTGTGGTGCTCTAGCTCAAGTGGTAAGTTTCAAGAAGTGCAAATAGTCGTAAAAATAGAAAGAAAAATAGAGCTGGCACCACCATTCAAATACATTTCTTTATTCCGGCACTTTAAAAGACCATCGTTGCGGGAGGGAGCGGGACTGCGGGGAACTGACCACGGGCGACGGTCCGTTTCGCGCTGTATCAGCGCTTAATCCTGCCGGTTAGCCAGCGTCCGCACCTGTGCTTATTGCGGGCGCCGGAACTAATGTCTAGCAACCCATAAACAACATTTCTGAATGGTTACCTACAACAAGGGGAACTACAATGGAAAATATACACTCCGCTGAACACTTGACTCCAAAAGGATTGGAGAATCGCAGTCGTGCCGCGGAGGTGAATACATTACAGAATAATTACAATAATTACATATATACAAAATACCTAAGGCGTCGAGCCATAATATTGCAGAACTAAATATATACACGTTATTCGTGGCAATATATATGCAAAACTAAATCTGTAGCATTACTTAGTGCGAGTATAATGCAAGAAACTTTTTTGTATTAGGGCACTTTCAGGAAGTGGAAAAATAGCAATTCGCACAATAGGAGAAGGACACGATTATGGGACAAAAAGGACAAGAAAGGGAATGGAGAGCAAAATTTATCAAAAAATATTAGATTGTAAAGTTGAAATTTAGAAAAAGGTATTTAAAGAAAGCTCCCATTTCATTCTTGTCATTTAGTCCAACGGACCTAGGCATTGGTTTTAATGATCCAGGAGGCTCTCGTCTGAGCATTTTTTGTCTGTCTCCCCCATTAGGGGGTACTGAAACAACCTCTAGACCACAAAAGAAATAACATTAGGATTGTTGAGGGTGTACCTCTGATAGTTCATGAGGCGAGGTGCTCCTTCCCCAGTTCTAATTGAGTTACGATGTTCTCGAAATCTGATGAATAACTTCTAATAGTTTTACCAATTAAATCGGCCACATGGGCAGAACAGAACATAAACTACAAAAGTAGTCTTACAAGTGATGAAATGTTTGACCTTGATGTGTGTAACCTCCATGTTAAGATGTTTCCCTTTAAAAATACAGCAAAAATTTCAACTACACAGCGAAAATCCCAAGGGGTATAGACTTTCTAGCCATGTTTCTCTCTAGTGTTCGGTAGACGACTACGAACTACCTGATCTTTGATGTTGGCTACGTCAAAAGGATAAGGGGACTTGTTTCTGCTATTTTCTTGATATGGGGGTCGGTTTTTAAGAGGTACCAGTTATTGTGAAGTGCGACCTGATTTTGGGAGGCTAAAGAGTGTAATCAAAAGAAAAAACTAATTTTTCTGTTGTGTTTTCCTCTTGGGTGTATTTTAATTAGTTTGGTCTGCTCTGCTGCCAGTGCTTTTTCTTAGGCTTGATCTGGGGGTGAGTTGAGGATACCTCTTTTTAAAACTTGCTAGTCAGTGCGTCAGCTTGAGAACAAAACCTTCAGTATTGCTATTATACGTCTTAGGCGGATGATTGCCCGTAAGGTACCGCTTTTTTCACAGTCTGGTGATAACTTGTGTATATGTAGGTATGTATTTACTGCGGTAGGTTTTATAAGCCGTTGTAGTGATTGTACTTGTTCGATGTTAACTAAAACATCGAATTCCATTGCTTGTATCGATTTTGGATGTGAAAAACGTTCATCGTATTTGCATTCAATATTTCATAAAGAACTGAACTCATTGTCAGTAACCAACCTATGATGAACACGTCGTCTCACATACCTGTGATAGAAACGATCTTACTGATGAAGGGTTGTCCACTGTGTAAATATATTTATCCTCAAGCCAGGAAAATATTAGCATATGTACAGGCTACAGGTGTGCCCACGGCATTTCCATCTATTGTTTTTACCATGTGTTCATAACTTAAAGGTATATAAAAGAACAAAATCTAAGGGCCTCGCAAATGAAATTAATAGTAGGGGGAAACTTTTCCTGTGCTTTGTAAGATAGTCTGGTGGCTTCGACGCCATTTTTGGGGATTCTCGTGTACAAACTTTCAACATCGAGGGTACTAGTCTTAACCACTGACCAGGGAAATTCTCTGATGCAGTTCAAAACTCATTTGTATCCTTCAAATATGAAGGTATGTGTGGGAGCATGGGTTTTAGGACCATTCAAGATATGGGAAAGGGGCTCAGTAATGGAGCCCACTCCTGCCACAATCGGGCGTCCAGGTGGGTTTGTTAAAGATTTGTGAATTTTGGGGAGGTATTACCATTCCTGGTTTTTGGGGGAAGCAGGAATCATTTTTCGGTCTTGTTTTTTAGATATTACATCTCTTCTCTTACGTTTAATCTGAGGAGGGAACCAAGTTTAAACTTGATTCTCTCTGTTGGATTTTCTAGTTTTAACATAGACGTCTGTATTTTAAGCTGCCTCTCTGCCTCCATGACATAACTTTCGCGTGACAGTATGACAGTACAAACCTCCTTTGTCGGCTTTTTTCACGACTATATTGTCATTTTCTTTAACCACCTGAGGCTCTTCTTTCCCCCATTGTTAAATTATCTGTGTCGTTCTCATAGACGGGGCTTTGATCTCTTGTGACACTTTTTGCTGAAGATATCAGGGGGTACGTGGTTGTAAGGTGGTTAAAGTTAGCTTATTGCACCTTTAAAAGCGGTGGTGGACTCACTCTGGGTCTGCTTCTAAGACTGATAAAAGGCCACTCGGCCTCAATGACAGATGGGGGTCAGTACAAAACCTAGAGGCCTATTTCGCTGGGATCTCTCCGCTTTTTTGGAGGTACTCTACTCATTGGGCTGCATGTTTTTTTGTTTCTCAAACCTATTTTTTAAGATTAATTTTTCTAACTACCTTTAAATAGATCAACTTCAAATATTATGGGATTGAATTGTTGCGTTACCCAAAACCAACCTTTGGAAAGGAGGGACAAACTCATCACTAAGTAAAACATCAGATAAATTTAAAACCGTAGAATTTTCAGTTGAGGCTGATTCTTCGGGTTCTTCGTTATTGTCTCCAGGACACCTTGTTTTCTCTGACTCCTTCTCTTTTTCCTGCCCCTTCGGGTCTACCGCCTAAAGGGATAGGACCTGAGAGTCTGTGTGGCTCCTGTTCCGGAAGGATTGGTCTGTGTTTTAGTCGTATTTTATCGCTGATTGGCTCGATCCGAGTCAGTTGCCAGTATTCCTTTTGTCTTCTTTGCTTGTTGTTAATCTTTTTCTTCCTTTGCAATTGTTACGATTTCCCAGTCAAAAATCTTGTCGGTCTCGAAATCTGTTTATCACCGGACCATATTATCTCTCTTTCCTAATCTTTTAGTGTCGGCTTGATAAAACCGTTACCGTTGTAGGTAACCATCAGAATGTTGTTTATATGGGTTGCTATGACATTAGTTCCGGCGCCCGCAATTAAAGCATGGTGCGGACGCCGGCTACCACCAGGCTTAGCGCTGATACAGGCGAAACGGACCGTGCCCTGGTCATTTCCCCGCAAGTCCCGCTCCCCCTCCCCGCAACGATGTCTTTTAAGTGCCGTCTAAGAATGTATTTTAACTGGTGATGCCAGCTCTATATTACTATTTCCTTTCCTGTCTTCTCTCTATCTCGCCGGTTCTGTGACAACCATTAACCCTAGCAGATCACTGGGCGGAGACATTGGTGGGAAAGTATGACAATTTATTCAATGGTCACAGCCCACTCTCTGACTCATTCACATGACAGGCCCCTCACTGCCCTTCTCCTCAGGGCCCTCATGGTTAAAAGCAAAATGGATCCCTGGGCAAGACACTAATATATTTCTGGTTCAATGACAGGAGCGAACAAACTTCTGTCATGTGTGGACGACATATTCAGATTACTGCTGCAGAACATGGACGGTACAACTCCTCGTGTGTCTCTCTTCTCATTCCTCTCTTCTCTTTTTCTCTCTTTCCCCTCTGACCTTCCTTCTCTTCTTCTCTCTTTCTCCTCTGATCCTTCTCCTTCTTCTCTCTTTCCCCTCCCCTCTGATCCTTCCTCTTCTTCTCTCTTCCCCTCTGATCCTTCTCTTCTTCTCTCTTTCCCCTCTGATCCTTCTCTTCTTCTCTCTTTCCGCTCGACTGCTTCCCTCTCGTTTCATCCTCATTCCTCTCTTCTCTCTTCCCCTCTGATCCTCTCTTCTTCTCTCTTCCCCTCTGATCCTTCTCTTCTTCTCTCTTTCCCCTCTGATCCTTCTCTTCTTCTCTCTTTCCCCTCTATCCTCCTTCTCTTCTTCTCTCTTTCCCTCTGATCCTTCTCTTCTTCTCTCTTTCCCCTCTGATCCTTCTCTTCTTCTCTCTTTCCCCTCTGATCCTTCTCTTCTTTCTCTCTTTCTTCTCTCTTTCTTTCCCCTCCTGATCCTGCTCTTCTTCTCTCTTTCCCCTCTGATCCTTCTCTTCTCTCTCTTCCCCTCTGATCCTTCTTTCTTCTTTCTCTCTTCCCGTCTCCCCCCTCGATCCTTCTCTTGTCCTCTCTTTTCCCCTCTGATCCTTCTTTCTTCGCTTTCTCTGTCCCCTCTAATCCTTCTCTTCTTCGTCTCTTTCCCCTTGGATCCTTCTCTTCTTCTTCTTCTCTCTTCTTTTCCCTCTTGTCCTTTCTTCCTTTCTGCTTCTCCTCTCCGATCCTTCTCTTTTTTCTCTCTCCTTTCCCCTCTGAACCTTCTCTTCGTCGTCCTTTCTGCTCTCTCTCCTCCCTCCTATCTTCCTCTCTTCTCTTCCCCTTGGATCCTTCTCTTCTTCTCTCTTCCCCTCCGATCCTTCTCTTTTCCTCTCTTTCCCTCTGATCCTTCTCTCTCTCTCTTTCCCTCTGATCTTCTCTTCTCTCTTTCCCCTTGGATTCCTTCTCTTCTCCTCTCTTTCCCCCTCGTACCTCTCTTCTCTCTCTCTTTCCCCTTGGATCCTTCTCTTCTTCTCTCTTTCCCCTCATATTCCTCTCTTCTTCTCTCTTTCCCTCATATTCCTCTCTTCTTCTCTCTTTCCCCTCTATTCCTCTCTTCCTTTCTCTTCTCCTCCAATCCTTCTCTTTTTCTCCTCTGATCCTTCTCTTCTTCCTCTCTTTCCCCTTGGAACCTTCTCTTCTTCCTATCTTTCCCCTCTGATCCTTCTCTTTTTCCTCTTTTTCTCCTCTGATCCTTCTCTTTTCCTCTCTTTCCCCTCTGATCCTTCTCTTCTCTCTCTTTCCCCCTCCTACTTCCCTCTTCTTCTCTTCCCTTGGGATCCTTCTTCCTCTTCTCTTCTTCTCTCTTTCTCTCCTCCGACCTTCTCTTTTTCTCTCTTTCCTTCCCCTCTGATCCTTCTCTTCTCTCTCTTTCCCCCTCTGATCCTTCTCTTCTTCTCTTCCCCTTGGATCCTTCTCTTCTCTCTCTTTCCCCTCCGATACCTCTCTTCTCTCTCTCTTTCCCCTTGGATCCTTCTCTTCTTCTCTCTTTCCCCTCATATTCCTCTCTTCTTCTCTCTTTCCCCTCATATTCCTCTCTTCTTCTCTCTTTCCCCTCCTATTCCTCTCTTCTTCCTTTCTCTTTCTCCTCCAATCCTTCTCTTTTTCTCTCTCGATCCTCTCTTCTCTCCTCTCTTTCCCCCTCTGGAACCTTCTCTTCTCCTCTCTTCCCCTCTGATCCTGTCCTTTTTTCCTCTTTTTCTCCTCCTGATTCCTGCTCTTCTTCTCCTTCTCTTTCTCTCCTCCTATTTCGCTTTCTTCTCTTTTCTCTTTCTCTTTCTCCCCTACCTTTCTTTCTTCCTTTTTCTTTCCCTCCTCTGATGCCTTCTCTTCTTCTCTCTCTTCTCCCTCTATCCTCTCTTCTTCTTCTCTCTATTCTCTCTTCCCCTCTGTCCTTCTCTTCTTTCTTCTCTTCTTCTCCCCCTCTGATCTTCTCTTCTTCTCTCTTTTCCCTCTGATCCTCTCTTCTTCTCTCTTTCCCCTCCTGATCCTTCTCTTCTTCTCCTCCTTTCCCCTCTGATCCTTCCTCGTTCTTCTCTCTTTCCCTTCCTGATATCCTTCTTCTTCTTCTTCCTCCTGAATCTCTTTCTCTCGTTTTCTCCCCTCTGATTCCTATCTCTTCTCTCTCTTCCCTCCTCCCCTCTGATCCTTCCTCTTCTTCTCTCTTCCCTCCTCTGAATCCCTTCCTCTTCTTCTCGTCTTTCCTCTCCTTCCTCTGATCCTTTCTTCTTTCTCTCTATTCCCTCTGACCCTTCTCTTCTTCTTCTCTTCTTTCCCCTTGTCCTTCTCTTGTCTCCTTCCCTCTTATCCCCTTCTCTTCTTCCTCTTCTCCCTCTCTTTCCCCCTCTGATCCTTCTCTTCTCGTCTCTCTTTCCCCTCTGATCCTATGCTCTTCTTTCTCTCTTTCCCCTCCTGTCTCTTTTTTTTTCCTCTACCTCTCTTCTTCTCCTCTTTCCCCCTCCTCTGAATCCTTCTCTTCTTCTCTCTTTCCCCTCTGATCCTTCTCCTTCTTCTCTCTTTTCCCCCTATCCTTCTCTTGCTTCTCTCCTTTCCCGCTTGATCCTTCTCTTACTTCTCTCTCTTTCGCCCCTCTGATCCACTTCTCTTCTTCTCTTTTCCTCCCTCTGATCCTTGCTCTTCTCTCTCTTCCCTTTCCTCTTCCCCTCTGATCCTTCTCTTCTTCTCTCTTTCCCCTCTGATCCTTCTCTTCTTTCTCTCTTTCTTCTCCGATCCTTCTCTTCTTTCTCTCTTTCTTCTCCGATCCTTCTCTTTCCTTTCGTGAAGGATCAGTAGGATTGTGCAGAATACTTGTCCTTGTCACCATTTGTTCGTTCCAGTTTGCTACCTCCAATCCTCCTCTCTTCTGAACAACTGCCGGCTGTGTGTTCCATCGGTTGGACAATGAATGGAGTGACTCATTAGTCTGTCGAAGGGGGGAGCCGCCCCGGAGTCCTCCTTCTGCTGCTCTCGTCATCAACAATGGACACCAGTTTATGAAATGGGGCCTGTGGGTGGCAAGTCGTCTTCAGTTGACTCACATCACCTTCATCTCTACATGTGTCCCGTCTTCACTGCTTGGCTCTTCGGTTCTGGAACCAGGTGATGACTTGGGCATTGCTGAGCCCCAGCAGTTGGGCCATGTGGTCGCGGTCAGCAGGGGACAGATATTTCTGGTAGAGGAGATCGTTTCTTCTCTCCAGCTCATATATCTCGATTGTAAGGCTGTTCGAGAAAAAAAAAAAGGGATTTCCGGCCTCTTTCTGAGAATTTGTTTGATTCCAAAGGTATCATAGAATCGTGACCTTTCAAGGAGAAAAAAAGATAATGATCAGAAAAAAATATTCCACATCCATTCAGTCACCCCTCCATCATCCACCCATATATTTATCTATATATACAGTCATCAGCCACAATCTTGTTGTCAGTGAATAGCGACTAGAGATGAGCGAGCACTAAAATGCTCGGGTACTCGTCTATCGACCAAATTTCCCGAGCCAGTGTTTGTCTCGAATAACGGCCCCCGCTTAAGTCATGGAGACTCGGCTCTTTTCACGGGACCAGCTCCTGCACAGGGAAGCTTGGCCAACACACTGGAATCTCAGAACATAGATGGAAAACACCACCGGAAATGACATGAAACAGAGCAGGTGGCAAGCCATTATGGATGCCTCTGATCGCTTAAAATCGCAACCATTATTGCCAAAATTATGGGCAAAAGCAGCATGGCCATGACAGAGTGACCGATGGAGCTAGATAGCATCTAAAACATCTCACATAATTGCCCCGACCCTATAGGGGACGGCATGCATAGCAGAGCGGCAGCAGTGTGCAGCTAGAGACTCATGGCGACATACCCTCAAAATGACTCAGGTTTTACCAGATGAGTGAAATGTTTCCTATTGACACAAGAGGTTGACGTAATATTTAGTCGTAAACGCACATGGGCGACAGATTGACCAAATTCCTAACGTCTCTGGGAAACCCCCAAAATGAAGCCTGACACAGCTCTTTTGATAAGGGGAACACAGTGGAGAGCAGCCATGGAGATACTACTTCCATGATTAAGAGCGACATAATGGGCATTCATATTGCCTTGTATGATTGCAACTCAGGTCATCCAGCTGGCCTACAGTGGGGCCGAGTTCCATGGATGTCTGGTGAAACAAACCTGAAATTTCTGCCTAACACAGCTCGTTTGATGATAGGGGACTGATGTGCTGGTATATCCTCCTTCGTGCTCCCGCGTCTTGTATAGATAGTTGAAATGCAGCCTTGTGGCACGCTGTGGACTTCGTGCGGCACATGGTGCCAGGCTAAACCAGGGGCAAAAGCATGCATGGACTGCCTCTGGGAGCTGCCTAATCTTGGGATGGAGCTGGCGGTCCACTGCCAGGCAGCTTTTCGCCTGTCCCAATGCCCCTGTTCTCGGCCCTCCTCCCCACCAAATGGCCGGGGGGGCAGAAGCCGTTTTACTTTGAAAAAATATCATTTTTCAGCAGGCCGGGTCGTTTGACTTTTCAACCTAGGAATATGGATAGCATATGTGTCTCTATTTTTAATTTTATTTTTTTACGGAATGGTTCCATTATTAAGAGACACAGTATGGGGCATCGCACTATTGCGCTGCTATGATTGCAAGCTTGCAGGTCTCGGCGCATGGCGGCGACAGATGGCCGAGTTTCCCTATGTCGTATCTGGTGAAAACACCTTATATTCTGCCTGACACAGCTGTTTGATAAGGCGTGCATGTTATGGAGGCAGTGAACAAGTATATTAAGGTGTGTGCAGTTAAAACCTATGTTTTGGATCTTAGAATGGGCAGCAGGCGCTCCCGCGCATGGAGCTTTCGCCAATCCAAGCCCCTGTCTCTAGGCAACCTCCCCAAACAGCCTTCTAGAACCTTTTGTATAAGATCAAGTGTAGTAGTGTTCTTATAAGTTTTGGAATGCCGGTTGCGGGGAATGACACAGATGCGCAAGGAGCGTCTGAATGTAGATCGGTAATAGAAAATTTTCTTCCATATCTTTTGTGGATACACAGCAGGGTGGCGAGGCAATGTTAACACAGTTTGATGTGGAATCCAGAAAACAACCAAATTCTTCTGCCTGACACAGTCGTTTGATAAGGAGACAATTTATGGGGCAGCTCTATGTACGACTTTTGGATGCAGCTATGGAATGACGTGTGGAGTAACAATGTAACAACGTGTGGAGTAAGCTAACAGACGACCATTGGAGCTTGCTATGGAGACAATTTATTTGGAATACGTGCCTTGTATGTGGCAGTCCAAAAAGGTTTTCAAACCAGAGGAGCCGTTGTGTCCTTCCAGAAAATTAATAAATTGAGTTGCCTTGACGTGGCAGTCCAAAAAAGCTTTTCAAACCAAAGACAGGGTAGTGGTCCTCACAGAAAATTAAATAAATTGAGTGCCTGTAGCCTGGGTCCCAAAAGTTTTCAAACCGAGGGCAGGTGGTGGTCCTCCAGAAAAATTAAATAAATTGAGTGCCTGTACGTGGGCGTCCAAAATATTTTCAAAACCAGAGGAGCAGGTGGTGGTCCTTCAAAAAAGACATGTAAATACAAGAGTACTATAAGCTAGAGCCAGTGGCCCTGTCAAATAGCCATTTTCCGCTGCTTTAGTGTACACAGAGGAGGAGAAGGAGGAACAATGAGGGGAGGCAGGCAGTGCATCATTAATTCAGTTGAGTGCTTTCAACCTGGTGGAGATGGCAAATCCTGAGAAATCCATGCTTATCTCTTATAAGCGTCGCCTGTCCAGCTGTCAGTCGACAGGCGTGTACGCTTATGGTGAGATAGCCCCAAGCTGCACTGAAAACCCTCTCGGACAACACGCTATGCGTCAGGGCAGGCAAGACACCTCCAAGGCGTACAGCGCCATATCGGTGCCACATTCCAGCTTTGAACAGAGTCTGTAATGGGAGCTGTGTGATCATTTAGACGATGGTGTGTGTTCAGCCTCGTACTCCCTCACCATCTTCTGTAAAGATAGCCCTCTCTGCGAACTGGGACCAGTGACATGTCTTGCTGGGGTGACATAAGTCTGAGCAAAAGCCTTTTAAAGCGTTCCTTGCCGTGCTTAGACAAGCCTGCCTTCTCGCTTACTCTCCCTCGCTACTTGTCCCGCAAACTACGCCCTCTGCCGCTAATCATGTCGAAGGGAAATACTGTTTCAGCTTGTGCACCAGGGCCCTGCTGGTATTCAATGCATTCTCACACCTCCTTTCCTCTCCAGGGATGAGAGGAAAATTTTGCTTGTATAAACCGTGGGTCCAGGAGATGACACCCAGTAATCGGTGCTGGAATAAATTCTTTGAAACGCGAGGGTCACGGGATAGGCAGCCTAGCATGAAAATCTGCATAATGCGCCAGATCCCACGCCAAGAATTCACCCCCTAGGCCTGACTGCCCATTTCCTCCTCCTCCAACCTCTTCTTCTGCCCTACATGCTGACCAGTGAAGGACTGAACAATGGTCCCCTCTTCGGTCTCGCCAACCTTCTCCTCCTCTTCCTCCTCATCCTCCTCCACCTCCTCCGATATGCGCTGAGACACAGACGCTAAGGGTGCTTGGCTAATCAACAGGAATCTTCTCCCCCGTCGCTCTTGGACGAGCGCAAAGCTTTCCATTTCAGCTGACCATAGAGTTTTTTCAACAGGCCAGCGCGGATGGTGAGGCTGTGATGGTCGCATCGCCACTGAACCACGTGTTGACTCCTCCAAAGGTTCTCAGCCCCTGACAGATTCAACATCCCACATCCACTCCTCATTGTAGACTAGAGGAATCTGACTGACCTGACTACCATTCTGGTGGAATTGACATCTGTCAGTCTACAATCGCCTGCGCCTGCTGGTACCCTCTTGATATATGTTAATGTTGATTCCACCTCGGTGGGCACACTCGCCAACATTCGGTGACGTTGCGTTGGAGGCGCGCTTTCACTGCCCGGAGAGTGGCAGCACTATTGCTGCACTTCCTGAATGCGCACAGATGCGGCCACCTTCGTAGCAAAATCAACAGATTGGGGTATGTCTTCAGAAACCTGAACTATCAGTTTACACTGGGCAGCATGGCTCATGTGTCGTCTGCCGCGTTGCAAGGCCCCAACCCCCAATGTTACGGCCGTTGTCACAACAACCAACCAGCCTGGCTTCATGTTCAGCGGTGCCAGCACACGATCGGTCCCTGCGCCGTGATGCCCGTAATATCTCTTGGGCGGTGTGCCTTTATCGCCCTAAGGCTCAGCAGTGACACCGCCTGCTGTCGCTGTACGATGGCACTGCTGCTGTGCCTAGAGCTAGCTACTGATGCGTCCATGCCCACTGATGTATTTCGGAGGAGGAGGTGAGGAGGGGTGGTAGGAGGAGAGGTATGTAGCCCTTGAGACCTGGACCGAGTTGCCCCTCAATCCTCGCGTCGGCAGTATATGACCCTCCCAGGGTCAGACTCGTCCACATCCTCCACCAAGTAACCCAGGTGCCATCCATCGCTATTATTGGCCCTGCCCGTGCATGCAACTCTCCCCGTGTCCGTGGTCAAGTGGGACCCTTGTCAGAAAAACGGCTTGGTCATGTCACGGATGATAGTTCACCCGTGTCTTGTGCAGGGCTGGGCGGCAACGATCTTGAAAGTAGTGGGCGGCTGGGGACCCGTAACGAGGAGGCGGTGCCTGCCGCCATGAGTTTTTCGGAAAGGCCCTCGGTCCTCTACCAGCCTATAGGCAGCATCTCCAGGCTAAGCAACTTGGATGTGGACGTTGAGGCTTGGGCGTGTGGGTTGGGTTGCGCTCCATCCTTTTGCGCTCCAGCGTCTGGGGTATGGAGAGCTGAACGACTGGTGGATGCTGTGGAGGATCGTGGAGGCGAGATGGGGGGTTTTTCGCACGGGAGGTGTTTGTGGGCCGTGGTGCCTGGTCAGGGCTGACTTAGCGAGGACCCTGGGAAGGAGCCGTGGTGTGCCCGGCCCTAGTGAACGCTTGCGTGCCATTCGAGTTGGGGTGTTTAGCATTCATATGCCTCGCATGCTGGTGGTATTAGCTAGTAGTGGTGAACCCCCTGCTGATCCTGGTTTGGCAAAGTTGCACCCACAGTCCTTCGGTCATCCGGTGTTTTTCTTTAAAGAACCTCCGACTTCTGAAAATCTAGCCTCCCACAGGAGCTTGCCTACGGCCAACATTTGGGCATCTGATGGCCCAGCTCTGGCCCTGGCCTCTCCGTCCTGGCCCCACCACTGTTCCTCTTCCCTCCAACCTGTTTCTGCTTATACGGACTTGCCTACCTTCTCAGAGCAGCTGTGTTCACCCGCTATCACCCAGCGTGGTCTGTCACCATCAATCACCTCCGATACCTCAGTCTCTCACCCTCGACTTCCTGCCTGACACACCTTCCGTCCCCACTTCTGACAAACCGTGTCTCCTCATACGTCCGAGCACCTCTTTCAACTTCTTCCACTCCGTCAATAAGGTCATCATCACCCACAGACTGCGACTGGTGGAACACCTGGGCGCGAAATTGCTCAGCTCTAACCGACAGTGGTTTGTGACTGGGGACGGGTCCCAGAAAACGTTCCTCAGAGTATGCCGGTTCAATGCCAATTTTGCTGGATGGGGCTAACTGTGGGGAAGGAGCTGAGGTGGGGAGCTGGAGGAAGTGCTTATTTCGTGACCTTGGTGGACTGCGTGGAGACTGACGGTTGACAAATTGCCTATAGCATTGTCCCGCTCCACGACATCACCTCTTTGCACCATGTTCTGGCCCTCACCAGTGCTCTACCACGAGTCCCAGTAAACTTGAGACTGATGAAACCTAGGGTGTAGCCTGCAGCGTTCCCCGCTCCCTGCACAAGCATTGGTGTCTCACCCCGCCCGGACCCCGGTCCATCTTACTCCTGACGTAGTTGGACGCCTAACGTCCACCGCCCGCGTCCTCTACTCCCTAGCCCTCGGGTAACCTTTTCCAAATTTTTTAAGAAAAGGTGGAAACTTATTTTTGTTTTTTTTGGTGTTTATTTTTTTTTTCTTTTTATTTATTTTTTAACAAAACGATCTATCCTATTGCTATGGCTAGTTTCTAAACCTACACTGACAGCACACAACTGAGTTTTTGTCTGTGCCTGTGGAGATGTGCATCACGAATCTAAACACAAGTCCCCTGAGTCCCCCTGCAATTCCTCCAATATGGATAACTAGCTGCATACTAGTGCCAGCAAGCCAGCCCCAAGCAACAAAAAAAAAAAATTATAACGATTATTGGTAGCCCTAAGAAGGGCTTTTTTGGTTCTTTAGAAGCACTCCTGCCTACAAAATATGTCTAATAGACAACCTACCGCTTTCCCTGAAACAGCACAGCTCTCTCCCTCATCGGCATCCAGACAAGATGAATCCGACAGCGCGGCAGGGCTAGACTATTGCCAGGTCACCTGATCTTGGCCAGCAACAACTGGCTATCGAATTTTTCTAAGGGTACCCACGTCATGCTGGTGAGTGCAGAGTCTCGGCTGTGATTGGTTCTGGTTTCCTGGCCACGCCAAAACCAAACGGCGGTTCATGCCATTTTCTCAAGCGGCTAGGTGACGGAGCTGAGCCTGCTTGCTGGTGATGGATCTGGAAGCTACTGCTGATGATGGAGCTTGGCATGCTGTGCATGGAAGCTGGAGCTACTGCTGGTGATGGAGCTCTGCTGGTGACGGAGTGCTCGTGGTGACTGAGCTGCTGCTGGTTATGAGCTGCTGCTGGTGACGGAGCTGGGCTGCAGATAGAGGACGCTGTTCCTCTGCTGCTCACTCTGGTGAAGGTAGGTGCCGGTTGTCCGGTGTGTACTGGTAGTTCCCCCACTAGCCGACCTGAAGTGAGAGGCATTGGTCTTATATGGCAGAGCATGACCTTCTGTGGTTCCTTGGATGTACATAGTTCCCCTCACCGCACCCCCTTCAAAAGTAGCAAGCCGTTCATGCCACAAGTGCTGTAGCAGTCATTCCTGCGTACACGGTCTACTCACGGCTGTAAAACTGTGGCCCAGCCACCTCCCCTGCCACAGACGAGCGGTCATAGAGATTCAAAGAACTTTATGGGAGGAATGAGGGCGGTGGACACATATGAGACATATGCTGAAAACACCAGTGCTAATGGCGGTGGCTTCCAAAGGATGGGAGCGCTTGAGGGCTGCCACCCCTGACTTGGGCAGTGGACACAGGATTCTCCGCTCTATTGGTTCTCTCTGTGATATTTGCAGCACAGCTCTGTGTGATGCGCCTGAGTCCATGGCCTATTGCTGTCTACGACCTGGAGCACACCTGTATCACAACAGGTGGGGAAAACAACTGACTATGGGCGAGCTGGCGAATGGAAGCAGCACTGTGACGACTGGGGCCAAGCACTGGCTGAGGGGCGCACTGTGAACTACTGGGAGCACACTAGCTAAGATGGCAGCACTGTGACTACTAGGGGCAAGCACTGGCTAATTAAACAGCACTGTGACGACTGGGGTCAAGCAGCTGTCTTGGGGGCAAGCACTTTGACAACTGGCGCAACCTACTAAGGGGGCCGCACTGTGACTACTGGGCAAGCACTGGCTAATGGGTTCAGCACTGTGGACTACTGGGGGCAAGCACTGGCTATGGGCAGCACTGTGCTACTGGAGCACACCAGCTAAGGGGGCCAAGCACTGTGATACGGGACAGCACTGGCTAATGGCAGCACTGTGACTACTGAGCAAACACTAGCATAGGGGCAGCACTTTACTACTACTGGGGGCAAGCACGTGATGACTGGAAGGAACAGCACATGTGACTACTGGGAAAGCACTGGGCTAATGGGGTCCGCACTGTGACTACTGTGCAAATCCTGGCTAAGGGGGCAGCCCTTTGACCGACTGATGGCATCCCTGTGACTCCAAGTGCAGCACTGTTTAGTTTGAAGCAGCACTTGACTACTAGGGCCAAGCACTGAGTGAGGGGCAGCACTGGTGACACTGGGGGGCAGCCATCTGGTTAAGGCGGCAGCACTGTGACTATACTGGGGCGGTACTGGTTAAGGGGGCAGCACTGATGGACTACTGTGGCAAGCACTGTAAGGGGGCAATTTACTGTTGACTTCTGGGGGCAAGCACTGCTAATGGGGCAGCCTGTAACTTGGGGGCAAGCACTGGCTAGGGGCAGCCTGTGACTACCTTCAACCACTAGTCTATTTGAAGCCAGATGTGAGACACTGAAGGGTTAATTGTGTAATGGGCGGTATGTTTTTACCCCGTTTTTCCTACTGCAGACTTAGTGCTGTATTTGTGTTGTCCAGCACCTTGGACAACATGGGGGAGGAGGTGGTAGCATGCCTAAATCAGGCTGCATAAAGCTGCTGAGCCAGAGCGGAGGCGTTGTCCTCTCTGAAATGAAGCTGGGACAACCAGCCCTGAAACCCTGTGCCATGGGCAGCGCCCGTCTTTTTATTTTCTAGTGGTGAGTCCTCTGTTTATTGCGCCCAGACGGGTAGGATATTTGTTTGTTTTGATCCCTGACTGTCAAGGCTGTTCTGGTATAATTGCCCCAATTTTCCTCAGGAATACTGTGCTGCTCCCCCCGTTGTCACAGTGCTGTGTGGAGATTGGCCCAGTATAGACCGTGTAGCGGTGAGTCGTGATGCAGTTCCACGACAGTTGCACAAAGTACAGTCCAACAGGTCCCCACCGTAGTGCATTGTCCTGTATATGCGCTGTGCGGGGAGTCCACTCAGATCCTCCACCCGATATCCTGCATGTGTTTTCTTCCCCGCTCAGGGTTCCCCGAGTTCACCTTCTCTTCCCTGCATGTAAGTGCATTGTCCTTTTAACTGCGCTGTGCGGGAAGTCAATAAGATCCATGCCCTCGATATCGCCCTGCGTGTCGCTCCCTCCTCCCCGCTCAGGTCCCTGGAGTTCACCTTCTTCTTCCTGTGCATGCAAGTGCATTGCTGTGTATAATGCTGTGTTGGGAGTCCTAGATCCTGCGCCTGATATCCTGCATGTGTCGCTTCCCCGCTCAGTCTCCAGGAGTTTCACCTTCTTCTTCCTGGGCATGTAGTGCATTGTCCGTGTATAATGCGCTGTCGTGGAGTCACTTAGATCCTGCCCCGATATCCTAGCATGTGTCGCTTCCCCCCTCATGTCCCTGGAGTTTCACCTCTTCCTCCTGGTGCAATGTAAGTGCATTGTCCGTGATAATGTGCTGTGCGGGAGTCACTAAGATCCTGCCCCGTCTCCTGCAGGTGTCGCATCCCACTCATGTCCCCTGAGTACCCTTCTTCTTTACCTGGTGCATGTAAGTGCATTGTCCGTGTATCATGTGCTGTGCGGGGAGGTCCAAATCCGCGCCCCGATATCCTGCATGCTTGTCGCATCCCCACTCAGGTCCCTGGAGTACACCTTCTTCTTCCTGGTGCATGTAGTGCATTGTCGCGTGTATAATGTGACTGTGCGGAGTCCATTACAAGGATCCTCAACCCGAATATCCTCGCATGTGTCACTTCCCCGCTCCGGTCCCCGTAGTTCACCTTCTCTTCCTGTGCATGTAAGTCATTGTCCGTGTTATACTGTGCCTGTGGCGGGGAGATCACTAGATCCTGCGCCCAATAGTCCTGCATGTTCGCTCCCCCCCACTCAGGTCCTCTGAGTCACCTTCTTCTTCCTGGTGCTTATGCATTGTCCGTGTATTGCCGCTGTGCGGAGTCCTAAGCTCCTGCATGTGTCCCGCCATCCCAGCTCAGGTCCCCCGAGTTCACCTTCTCTTCCTGGTGCAGGTAGTGCATTGTCCGTTATATGCTCTGTGGCGGGGCGTCACACTAAATCCTCATTGTCCGCTTCCCCGCGCAGGTCCCCGAGTTTTTTCACCTTCTTCCTGGTGCATGTAAGTGCATTGTTCGTGTCATAATGCTCTGCGGGAGTCACATATCGTGCGCTCCCGATATCCTGCATTGTCCATTCCCCCCTCAGTCCCTGGAGTTCACCTTCTCCTCCTGGTGCATGTAATCATTGTCCCGTGTATAATGCGCTGTTCGGGGATCAACTAAGATCGTGCGCCACCGATTCCTGCTATAGTGTCCGCATCCCCACCTCAGGTCCCTGGATTCACCTTCGTCCTCCTGGTGCTTAGTGCATGTCCGTGTCATCCTGCGCTGTGCAGGGAGTCACTAAGATCGTGCGCCCGATCATCCTTGCATGTGTCACTTCCGCTCAAGGATCTCCGGAGTTTTCACCTTTTTCCTTCCTGGGCATGTAAAGTGCATTGGTCCTGGAATAATGTCCTTTGCGGGTAGTTCACTAGATCGTGCGTCCGATTCCGCATGTGTCACTTCCACGCGCGTCTCCGTAGTTCCCTTCTTCTTCCTGTGCATGGAGTGCATTGTCCGTGTTATGCGCTTGTGCAGGTGTCACTAAGAGCCTGCGCCCGATATCCTGGCATGTGTCTCTTCCCGCTCAGGGTCCGCTGGAGTTCACCTCTTCTCTTCTTCCTGCAGCATGTAGTGGCATTGTCCATGTATAATGCGCTGTGCGGGGAGACACTAGATCCTGCGCCCCGTATCCTGCGGTGTGGGGTCTTCCCAAACGAAGTCCTCCCCGCTCATGTCCCTGGAGGTTCACCTTCTTCTTCCTGTGCATGTAAAGTCATTTGTCCGTGTATAATTGCGCTGTGGCGGGGAGTCACTAAATCCTGCGCCCTATATCCTGCATGTGGCTTCCCCGCTCAGGTCCTGATTCCACTCTTCTTCTGGGTGTATGTCAGTCCATTGTCCGTTATAATGCGCTGTCGTGAGTCACTAAGATCCTTTGTCCCGATATCCCTGCATTTGTCGCTTCCCCGCTCAGGTCCCTGGAGTTCACCATTCTTCGTCCTGGTGCTGTAATGCATTGTCCTTGTATAATGCGCTGTGCGGGGAGGTCACAAAGCCTGCGCCCATATCCGCATGTGTAGCTTCCTCCACCGGTCACTGGAATTCACCTTCTTCCTTACCGGTGCAAGGTATGCATTGTCCGTGTAATGCGCTGTCAGGGGTCCACTAAGATCCTGCCCCCAAGATCCCTGCATGTGTCGCTTCCATCCCCGCTCCAGGTCCCCGTGATTTCCCTTCTTCTTCCTGGTGCATGTAGTGCTTGTCCGTAGTATATGCGCTTTTGGGGGAGTCTAAGATGATCCTTCCCCGATATCCTGGCATGTGTTCTTCATCCCGCTCAGGTCCCCCCGGCAGTTCAACTTCTTCTTCCTGGGCTGTAATGCATTGTCCTGTATTAATGTGCTGGCGGGGTCACTAAGATCGTGCACACCGCGATATCCTGCATGTGTCACTTCCCTCTCACCCCCCCCCCCCGCCTGCAGTTTCACCTTCTCTCCTCTGCATGTAGTGCATTGTCCGAGTATAATGTGTTGTTCGTGGAGTCCTATGATCTCACAGCCGATATCTCTTCATGTGTCCTTCTCCTCCCCGCTACAGGTCCAGGAGTTCACTTCCTTCTTCCTGGTGAGTAAGTGCATTGTCACGTGTAATAAGTCTGTGCTGGGCGTCCCTAAGATCCTGCACCCGATATCCTGCATGTGTCTCTTCCTCCCGCTCGTCCCCGGAGTTCACCTCTTCGTCCTGTGCATGTAGTGCATTGGCCGTGTATAATGCGCTGTGTGGGTGCACTGGTGCGCAGTATTTATCCTGTGGTTATTATATAAAAGTATTATCCTTGATTATTTATATATACGTATTATCCTTGTTATTAAGAACAGTATTATCCTGTGATTATATATACAGTATTATCCTGTGGGTTTTCATATATGCAGTATTATCCTGTGATTCTTAATAACAGTAATCATCCTTTGATATTAATTACAGTATATCCTGTGATTATATATACATGCTGGAATATACAGTATTAGCCATGTGGTTTATTATTACAGTATTTATCCTTTGATTATTATATCCAGTATTATCCCTGTGGTTATTATTATAATTATTATCCCGGTGATTATATATATACATATTATCCGGTGATTATTATATACAGTATTTCCTGTGATTATTATATACAGTATATCCTTTGTTAATTATATCCAGTCTTATCCTGTTATTATTATATATAGCCAGTTTTCCTGTGATTACTTCTACTGAGTATTTCCTTGATATAGTATATAGAGTATTAATCCTGGTGATTATTATATATCTTTATCCTGTGTTATTATTACAACTTTTTATATACTATTATCCTTGGTTCTTATTATACTATATCCGTGATTATTATATCGAGTATATACACTTTATCCTGTGTATTATACTACAGTTCTTATCCAGTGATTATATATAGAGTATGATCCTGTGGTGATTATATCTACATATTAGCCTGTGATTTTATAATACGTAAGTAATCCATTGATTATTTAATATACATTATTATCCATGATTTCTTTTACAGTAGTCCTTGGTTATGTAATATATACATTTATCATGTGTGTCTTACTATACAAATTTATCCTGTGGATTATTATATATCGTAATTATCCTGTTATTTATATCATATTAGCCTGTGGTTATTATATACCGTATTATCCTGTGATTTATTATATATACATATTATCCTGTGATTATTATATATGACGATTATCCTGTGATTATTATTTTTTTTTATATACGTAATTATCAATGTGTTGTCTTATATATCAGTATTATCCTGTGAATTAATTAGATATACAGTTTATCCTGTGATTTGATATAGTATTATCCTGGTTATATTATTACAGGTATTATCCATTTCTTATTCTATACATTTTATCCAGTGATTATTATATACGTATTATCCTTGGTTATTATGTTAGAGTATTATCCTGTGGGTTTATTTATATACAATATTCAACATTGATTAATTATCAGTATTACTGCCTGTGGTTTATTATATACAGTATTATCCTGTGATTCTTTATACAGTATTAGCCCTGTGATTACTACTATATATAAAGTATTATCCTTGATTATTATCTACGTATTAACCTGTGATCTATATATACAGTATTAATCCGTGATTATTATAATACAGTATAATCTGTGATTAATATATAGAGTTATTACCCTCCTGTGATTTCTACAGTTTATCCTGTGGTTCTTATGTAGAGTCCTTACCTGTGATTCATTACTATACATTAGTTCCTGTTATTAATTATAGACAGTATTATCGGTGATGTATATAATACTTATCCTGTGGTTTTATATATACGTATTATCCTGTGGGATTAAGAGTATATCCTGTGGATTATTATAGAGTTTCGCTGAGGTGTTATATACCAGTATTATCCTGTGTTTTATTATTCCAGTATTATCTGTGGTTAGTATATATACATTCTTATCCTTGGTTTTATATAGAGTATTATCCGGTGTGCTTAGATATACAGTATATCCGTGATTTATTATTGAGATATTATCCTGTGATTATTATATACAGTGGAATCCTGTGGTTATTAATATATCAGTATTACTGTGTTTTATTACTATATACCCGTATATTATCTGTGATTATTTCTACAGTATTATCCTTGTTTTATATATAAGTATATCCTGTGATTATTAACAGTAATTATCCTGTGATTATTATTATACAGTATTAATCCTGTGATTATTATATATACAGTTTATCCTGGTGGTTATTATATACAGTATTATCCTGGATTATTACTATACATTATTATCCTGGTGGTTATTATATATACGTATTAATCCTGTGATTATTATAGTACAGTATTCGCTATGATTATTAGATATACATTATTATCGGTGGTTGTATACAGTATTTATCCCTGTGGTTATTCTCCTAACAGTATTTCCCTTGAGTATTATATAGAGTATTATCCTTGATTTATATATACCCGTATTATCCTGTGTTTATTAGTACAGTATTACTGTGATTTTATATAGAGTTTTCCTGGATTTATTATTAGAGTATTATCCCGTGATTATTATATTACATTATTATCCTGTGGTTTATTCTATATACAGTATTAATCCTGTGTTATATATCTATGAGGTATTATCCTGTGATTTATTACAGTATTATCCTGTGGTTATTATATACAGTAATTATCTCGGTGGTTATTATATACAGTAATTATCCTGATGATTTATACAGTATTTCCTGTTGTTATTATATAAGTATTACCTGTTGTTATTAATTACAGTCATTTCCTGTGATTATTTTATACAGTTTATCAGTTGGTTATTATATACCTTTTCCTGTGTATTATTATATACAGTCATTCTCCTGTGGGTTGTTAATATAAAGTATTATCCTGTGATAGTATATATACATTTATCCTGTGATTATTAAATCTACAGTATTACCTTGTTATTATATAACATATTTCTGTATTAATTATATACGTATTATCTGTGGTTTTAGATATACATATTATCCTTGTGGGTTTTATATATACGTATTATCCTGTTGTTATTGATCTATTTCCTGTGATTTTAATAACAGTATATCCTGTGGGTATATTACCGATTACCTTTGGTGACTATATAAGTATTATCCATCCTGTGGTATTATCGATCAGTCTTATCCGTCGTTTATTATATACATATTTCCGGTAGTTAGTACTATATACGTTTAGCCTGTGATTTTATATACAGTATTACTCCTGTGATTATTATATACAGTATTATTAAACCTGTGATTATTATCTAACTGTATTATCTGTGTTATTATTAACATTTCTCCTTGATTATTATATACAGTATAGATCCTTTGGTTATTATTAGTATTAATCCTGTGGTTATTATATATACAGTATTATCCTGTGTTATTATATATACAGTATTATCCTGTGTTATTATATACAGTCTTATTCCTGTGATTATTATATACTTATTATCCTGTGCTTAATTATATATACCGTAATTATCCGCTGTTATTATATAACAGTATTATCCTGTGATTATTAATATCATATTTCCTGTGGTTATATATAGAAGTATTATCCCGGTGATTTTTTATATACCAGTATTATCCTGTGATTATTATTAGAGAGTCTATCCTGTGGTTCTTAAATCATACAGTATTATCCTGTGTTCTTTAATAAGTATTATCCAGTGATTAGTATATCATATTATCTCAGATTATTATATACCGTTAATCCTGTGATTCTTATCTAGAGTTATCCTTATTAATTCATATATACGTATTACCTGTGGATTATTATATACAGTATTTCCTTGTTATTATATATACATTTATCCTGTGGTTATTATATATACATTATTATCCTGTGGATTCTTATATATACATATTACCCTTGGTGTATATACCATATTCTCCTGATTCTTATATATCAGTAATTATCCACCTTGGTTATTATATATACACCAGTCTTATCCTGTGATTATTATATAGTACAGTAATAATCCTATGATTATTAGATATCACGTATTACCTGTGGTTATTATAATACGTATTATCCGTGGTTATTATACATCAGTATGATCCGGTGATTATTATATACTTATTACAGTGATGATATCTATAACAGTAAAGTATCCTGTTGGTTATTATGTAAGTATTATCCTGTGATTACTATACAGTATATCATTGTTATTAATCTACAGTATTAATCTGTGATTATTATACAGTATTATCCGGTGTTGTATATACAGTCATACTCCAGTTGTTTTATATATACAGTATGACCGGTGTTTTATATAGAGTAGTATCCTGTTGTATTATTATTCGAGTATTACCTGGGGTTTTTTCTACTTATCCTGTGGTTATTATATACGTATTACCTGGGGTTATTGATATACAGTATATCCTTTGTTATTATTACTGACAGAATTATCCTGTGATTATTATATATCAGTATTCAATCCTGTGATGTATTATATAGAGTATTATCCTGTGGTCTTATATTCATTTCCGTGGTTTATTATCAGTATTATCCTGTGGTTAATTTTCTATTATCCTGTGGTTAGTTATATATACAGTATTTCCTGGGGTTTATATAGAGTAATATCCTGTGATTTATTATATTCTACAATTATCCTTGATTATTATCTAATAGAGTCATATCCGTGATTTTATATACAGTATATCCTGTGGTTATTATAATACAGTATTATCCTGTGTTTTATTATACAGTATTATCCTTGATTATTATATCCAGTATTACCTGTGATATTATATACATATTATCCTGTGATTATGTATATACTATTATCCGGTGATTATTATATATAATACAGGATAGTCCTGTATTATTATTATATAGAGTATTATCCTGTGTATTATATACAGTATTACATCCTTGGTTTATTAGAGATACAACATAGGATCCGGTGGTTTTAATATATACAGTATAATATCCTGGTTATTATATACCGTATATCCTGATGTTATTATTATAGAGTGTATCCTGTATTATGAATATACAGTCTTATCCTGGGTTATTATAGACATTTTATCCTTTGTTCTGAATTACAGTATTATCCTGTGGTATTAATATCCATCAGTATTATCCTGTGGTTATGAATATAGAAGTTTATCCTGTGATTGTACTTATACTACAGTTTATCCTGTGGTTTTATAATCAGATTATCCTGTGATCTGATATACAGTATTATCCTGTGATTATTCTATACAGTATATCCTGGGATGATTTATTATCACATAAATTTATCCTGTGGTTATTATATAAGTATTATCCTGGTTTTTATTTACATATTCCTGTTGATATCATTTATACAGTATTATCCTTGGGTATTATATACCGTATGATCCCTTTTATTATTTATCGTACAGATATTATCCTGTGGTTATTTTATACAGTATTATCCTGTGATTATTATATACAGTATTATCCTGGATTATATATTCAGTATTATCTGTGATTATTATATACTCTTATCCTGTGATTATTATTACACATATTTCCTGTGATTATGTATATAAGTAATCCGTGATTATTAATATAGAGTATTAATCCTGTGTTTTATCATAATACGTATTATCCTTTTGATTATTATATATCAGTTTTGATCCTGTGGTTATTATATATACATGTTTTATCCTGTGTTAGTATATACAGTAATTACCGTGAGATTTTACATATTTCCAGTGGTATTATATAGAGGAGATCCGGTGGTTATTAATAATACAGCATTATCCTGTGATGATTATAGTTACGTATTATCCTAGTGATTATTTATTAAACATAATTATCCAGTGAGTTTATATCTAACCGTATTATCCTGTGGATATTATATACATTATTATCCTGTGGGTATTATAGCAGTAGTAATCCTGTGATTTATGTATACCGTTATCCTGTGGTTAGTATATACGTATTATCCTGTGGATTATTCTTACATATTATCCCGTGATGATTTATATACAGTATTATCATCCTGTGATCTATTATATACAGTATTATCCTGTGATTAAATATACTAAGTATTATCCCTGTGATTATTATATAGAGTATTATCCTGGGATTATTTATACAGTATTTCCTGTGATTATTATATACATATTATCCTGTGGTTATTATATATACAGTTTTCCTGTGATTACATTATATCTCCAGTCTTATCCAGTGATTATTCATATATACAGTATTAATCCCTGTGATTATGATAGCAGTATTAATCCCTTTGGTTTAGTATATAGACTATTATCCATGGATATTAAGAACTTATATCCCGTGATTCATTAGATACAGTAATTACCGGTATTATTCTATACATATGATCCTTGATTATATATATACAAGTATTATCCTGTTATTATCTATACAGTATTATCCTGTATTATTATATAGAGTATATATCCTTGGTTTCTTATTTAGAAGTATTATCCTGTGATATATTAATATAGGTTAATCCTGTGGTTATTTTACATATTATCCGGTGTTATTATTCTCAGTATTATCCTGTGATTAGTGTATACTTTTCCTGTGATTATTATATAATATTATCCTGTGAGTATTATTAGAGTATTATCCTGTAATTATTATATACATTATTATCCTGATGATTATTAGATACAGTATTTATCCTTTTGTTATTTATATATAGAGTATTACCTGGATTATTAGCGACAGTATTATCCTGTGTTATTATCATAGAGTATTATCCTGTATTCTTATATCTACATATTATCCGTGATATTTATATACAGTATTATCCTGTGATTATTATACACAGTATATATCCTGTGTATATATACAGTAGTATCCTGTGATTAATATATACAGTATTATCCTGTGATTATTATATAGAGTAGTATCCTGTGGTTAGTATATCTACATCTTATCTGTGTATGATCTAATACAGTATTTCCGTTTATTATATACAGTCTAATCCTGGATTAATATATAACAGTATTATCCTGTGGTTATTATATAATATGATCCTGTGATTTTATATCTAAGTATTCCGGATATTATATAGAGTATATCCTGTGATTCTTTATATACGTATTATCCTGTGATTATTAACACGATATGATCCTGTGGTTATGATATCAGTATTATCCTGGATTATTAATACAGTATATCCTGTGATTTTATTACATATTATCCTGTGGTTATTATTAGAGTAATCCGTGTTATTATATCAGTATTATCCTGTGATTATTATCAGACGATATTATCCTGTGTTATGATAAGCGTTTCTCCTGTGGTTATTATGTGATTATTATCCTGTGGTTATTAAGATACACGTATTAGCCTGTGATTATATATAACAGTATTCTCCTGTGGATATTATATACCGATTTATCCTGGTGGTTATTATTACAGTATTCTCCTGTGAGTATTATATAATGCAGTCTTATCCATGTGATTATTCTAACCGTAATCCTGTGGTTATTATAGACCCGTTATTATCCGTGATATATATATAGTCTTTCCGGTGATTATTTAGAGCAGATATTATCCTGTGGTATATATATCTACAGTTTATCCGGCTTATTATTACCGTATTATCCTGTGATTATTATATACTTATTTCCTGTTATTATGTATAGTATATCCTTGTTTTTATTAGATATTTTTTTTTTTTTTTTTTTTTTTTTCCGTGGTTGAATTTATGTTAGAGTATTAGCCTGTGGTTATTTATACAGTATTATCCTGTTTATTATATATACTCTCATTATTTTATCCAGTGAGTAATGATATACCGTATATCCTTATTATTATACAGTATTAAATCCCTGTGTTATGATATACATATTATCCTGTGATCATATTATCCCGTATTTCCGTGGTTTTATATACGTATTATATCCTGTGGTTATTATATATACAGTATTTCCTTGGTTATTATATCATAGTATTAGCCTGTGGTTATTTATCGATACAGTAGTAATCCGTGATTCTATATATAGAGTATTATCCTGTGATTATTATATACAGTATTTCTGTGGTTATTATTACAGTTTTCCTGTGATCATTATATCATACAGTATTATCCATTGGTTATTAATACAGTATTATCCTGTGGTTTATTATATATACAGTATTATCCGTGTGATTGTTTAATATCCAGTATTATCCTGTGGTTTCTTATCTAGAGTTTATCATGTGATATTATATACGTATATATCCTGTGATTATTATATAACTATTTCCTGTGATTATTATATATAGAGTATTATCCTGTAGTGTTCTATATACAATATTATCCTTGTTATTAATATAGCGTATTAATCCTTGATTATTATATCCCGTATTGCCTTATTATTATATACATTATTATCCGTGATTATTAATATATACAGTATTATCCTGTGGTTAATGCTATACATATTATCCTGTGGTTATTATCCACATTATTATCCTGTGTTTATTATTAGAGTATTTTCTGTGATTATTATTATACATTTTCCTTGGTTTTATATAAAGTATATCCGTGGTTCTTATACAGTATTTCCTGTAGTATTATATATACAGTATTATCGCCTTGATTATTATATCCTATGCCTGTGATTATTATATACAGTATTTATCCTGTGGTATATATACAGTATTGCCTGTGTTATTATATATAACAGTAATTTCCCTGTGGGTTATTAGTATACAGTATTATCCTGATTATTATATCAGAGTTTATCCTGTGATTATTATAATGCGGTCTTACTGTGGTTATTTCACGTTATTATCCTTGGTTATTATATCAGTATATCCGTGAATTATATATATACGTTTATCCTGTTTATTCTATTACGAGTATTTCCCCTGTGGTTTTATATTCCATTATATCCTGTGATTATTATATCATTTATCCTGTGGTTAGGAATAAGATACAGTAATTATCCGGTGTTATGATTACGTCTTAATCCTGTGGTTTATTTATACACAGTATTTAGCCTGTGTTATTATATATCAGTCTTCGCCTGTGTTTATTATACTACAGTTATTATCCGTATATTATATTACAGTATTATCCTGTTGGTTATTAATAACATATTAGCCTGTGGTTATTATTAACAGTAGTATCCGTGTTATGATCTACAGTAATAATCCAGTGATTATTATATATAACAGTATTATACCTGTGTTATTTAGATCCAGTTTATCCCTGCTGATTCTTACTTACATTATTTCTGTGATTACTTATATACATTTATCCCTGTGGTTATTATATAGGAGTATTATCCATGGATTATTAATCCGTATTATCCAGTGATAATTCTAATAAGTAGTAGCCTGTGGTTATTGTAGAGATTATCCTGTGATTATTATATACAGTATTATCCTGTGATTATTTATGAGGTATTTCCTTAATTATATACAGTCATTATCCTGTGATTATTATAGGAGTCTTATCCTGTGGTTATTATCATACAATATTTCCTGTGATTATTATATACAGTCATTATCCTGTGATTATTATATCCTATGATCCTTGTATAAATATACAGTATTATCCCTGTGATTCCTTAATAGAGTATTTCCTGTGGTTATTCATGTAGATTATTATCCTGTGATTATTCTATACCGTATTCTCCTGTGAATTATTATATCGAGATTATCCTGTTTTATTAATTGAGTCTTACGTATTATTATTAGAGTATTATCCTGTGGTTATTAAGTAGAGATTTCCTGTGATTATATAACAGTCTTATCCTTGATTATTATACTAGATCTTATCCTTGGTATTATGTAGAGTATTATCCTGTGATTATATAGACAGTCATTATCCTTGGTTATTATCTACAGTATGATCCTGTGATGTTATATCTTATTTATCCTGTGATATAGATCCGTATTATCCTGGTGGTTATTATATCAGTAAATTATCCGGATTATTCATATACGTATTATCTGTGTTTATATAACCGGCTTATCCTGTGGTTCTTATTATATACATAGATCCTGGATATGATTACATATT
>WNYA01000836.1:73797-110560 GCA_019512145.1 Engystomops pustulosus
AATATGTAATCATATCCAGGATCTATGTATATAATAAGAACCACAGGATAAGCCGGTTATATAAACACAGATAATACGTATATGAATAATCCGGATAATTTACTGATATAATAACCACCAGGATAATACGGATCTATATCACAGGATAAATAAGATATAACATCACAGGATCATACTGTAGATAATAACCAAGGATAATGACTGTCTATATAATCACAGGATAATACTCTACATAATACCAAGGATAAGATCTAGTATAATAATCAAGGATAAGACTGTTATATAATCACAGGAAATCTCTACTTAATAACCACAGGATAATACTCTAATAATAATACGTAAGACTCAATTAATAAAACAGGATAATCTCGATATAATAATTCACAGGAGAATACGGTATAGAATAATCACAGGATAATAATCTACATGAATAACCACAGGAAATACTCTATTAAGGAATCACAGGGATAATACTGTATATTTATACAAGGATCATAGGATATAATAATCACAGGATAATGACTGTATATAATAATCACAGGAAATATTGTATGATAATAACCACAGGATAAGACTCCTATAATAATCACAGGATAATGACTGTATATAATTAAGGAAATACCTCATAAATAATCACAGGATAATACTGTATATAATAATCACAGGATAATCTCTACAATAACCACAGGCTACTACTTATTAGAATTATCACTGGATAATACGGATTAATAATCCATGGATAATACTCCTATATAATAACCACAGGGATAAATGTATATAAGTAATCACAGAAATAATGTAAGTAAGAATCAGCAGGGATAAACTGGATCTAAATAACACAGGTATAATACTGTTATATATAATAATCACTGGATTATTACTGTAGATCATAACACGGATACTACTGTTAATAATAACCACAGGCTAATATGTTATTAATAACCAACAGGATAATACTGTAATATAATATACGGATAATAACTGTAGTATAATAAACACAGGCGAAGACTGATATATAATAACACAGGCTAAATACTGTGTATAAATAAACCACAGGATTAAGACGTAATCATAACACCGGATAATTACTGTATCTTATTCCTAACCACAGGATAAATGATATAATAATCACAGGATATAATGGAATATAAAACCACAGGGGAAATACTCGTAATAGAATAAACAGGATAAACGTATATATATAATTCACGGATATACTGATATAATAACCAAGGATAATAACGTGAAATAACCACAGTAAGACCGCATTATAATAATCACAGGATAAACTCTGATATAATAATCAGGATAATACTGTATACTAATAACCCACAGGGAAATTACTGTTATATATAATAACACAGGCAATACTGTATATATACCACAGGATAAATACTGTATATAATAATCACAGGCATAGGATATAATAATCAAGGCGATAATACTGTATATATAATACTACAGGAAATACTGTATAAGAACCACGGATATACTTTATATAAAACCAAGGAAAATGTATAATAATAATCACAGAAAATACTCTAATAATAAACACAGGATAATAATGTGGATAATAACCACAGGATAATATGTATAGCATTAACCACAGGATAATACTGTATATATTAATAATCACGGATAATAATGTATATAATAATAAGGCAATACGGGATATAATAATCAAGGATTAATACGCTATATTAATAACAAGGATAATATTGTATATAGAACACTACAGGATAATACTCTATATATAATAATCACAGGAAATAGTTATATAATAATCACAGGATATATACGTATATAATATCACATGATAAACTCTAGATAAGAAACCACAGGATAATACTGGATATTAAACAATCACACGGATAATACTGTATATATAATAAACCACAGGATAATACTGTATTAATAACCAATGGATAATACTGTATGATATAATGATCACAGGAAAACTGTAATAATAACCACAGAAATACTGTATATAATAATCACAGGATAATACTCTATATATAGAATCACGGATTACTACTGTATCGATAAATAACCACAGGCTAATACTATGATATAATAACCAAGGAAATACTGTATATATAATAACCACAGGATATAATACGTATATAAAACCACGGAAATACGGGATAATATGATCACAGGATAATATGTATATCATAACACAGGGATTTAATACTGTATAATAATAAGGATATACGGTATATCATTACTCACTGGATAAAATAATGAGAGTATATATAATAAACAGGATAATACTGTATAAATAACCACAGGCTAATACTCTAACATAAATTCAACCACGGAAAAAAAAAAAAAAAAAAAAAAAAATATCTAATAAAAACAAGGATATACTATACATAATAACAGGAAATAAGTATATAATAATCACAGGATAATACGGTAATAATAAGCCGGATAAACTGTAGATATATATACCACAGGATAATATCTGCTCTAAATAATCACCGGAAAGACTATATATATATCACGGATAATAACGGGTCTATAATAACCACAGGATTACGGTTAGAATAATCACATGGATAAGACTGCATTATATAATACTCACAGGAGAATACTGTAATAATAACCACCAGGATAAATCGGTATATAATATCCACAGGAGAATACTGTTATATATAATCACAGGCTAATACGTGTATCTTAATAACCACAGGATAATAATCACATAATAACCACAGGAGAAACGCTTATCATAACACAGGATAATATCGTCTGATAATAATCACAGGATAATACTGATATAATAACACGGATTACTCTAATAATAACCACAGGATAATATGTAATAAAATCACAGGATATACTGTATTAATAATCCAGGATAATACTGATATCATAACCACAGGATCATATCGTGTTAATAATCACAGGATAATACGTATATAAAGAATCACAGGATATACTCTATATAATATCCGGAATACTTAGATATAAAATCACAGGATCATATTATATAATAACCACAGGATAATACTGTTATATATTAATCCAGGATTAGACTGTATATAATAAACGGAAATACTGTATTAGATCATACACAGATAAGATGTAGATATACTAACCACAGGATACTACTCTATATAATAATCACAGGATAATACTGTATATATTAATCACAGGATACTACTGTATATATACACAGGATATATACTGTGTATAATAATCACAGGATAATACTGTATATAAATATCACGGATAATATGTAGATATAAGAATACAGGATAATACTCTATGATAATAACACAGGATAATACTGTCGCTAATAATCCAGGTAATACTCTATATATAAATAACAAAAGGATAAATACTGTATCTAATAATCATCAGGATAATAATGTATATAATAATTACAGGATAATACTCTAATAATACTCACAGGATAATATTATATAATAATCACAGGAAAAGTATACACTAATCACAGGATAATACTGAGAATAATAACACCGGATAATATGTAAAATAACCACAGGATTAACCTATATTAATATATCACAGGATAATACTTCTAAATAAGAAACCAAGGATATATACTCTATATAATAATACAGGATAATACTGTATAGATAATAACAGGATAATACTTGTATATATATAATCAAGGATCATATGTATAGAATAATACCGGTAATTACTGTATCTAATGAATCACGGGATATAAGTTCTTAATATCCATGGATAATAGTCTATATACTAAACCAAAGGGATTAATACTGCTATCATAATCACAGGGATTAATACTGTATATATGAATAATCACTGGATAAGACTGGAGATATAATGTAATCACAGGAAAACTGTATATATAATAACCACAGGATAATATGTATATAATAATCACAGGAAATACTGTATAAATAATCCCAGGATAATACTCTATATAATAATCACAGGGATAATACTTAGTATATTTAATCACAGGATAATACTGTATATAATAGATCACAGGATGATAATACTGTATATAAATCATCACGGGATAATATGTAAGAATAATCCACAGGATAATACGTATATACTAACCACAGGATAACGGTATACATAAATCACAGGATTACTACTGCTATAATACCCACAGGATAATAATGTATATAATATCCACAGGATAATACGGTTAGATATAAACTCACTGGATAATTATGTTTAATAAATAATCACTAGGATAATACGTAACTATAATCATCACAGGATAATGCTGTATTATTAATAACCACCGGATCTCCTCTATATAATACCACTGGAAATATGTAAAATCTCACGGTAATTACTGTATATACTAACACAGGATAAAACATGTATATATAATAACCACAGGATCAAAACTGATATATAATAATCAAAAGGATAATACGTATTATGATAAAACACAGGATTAATACTCTATATTAATAATCACGGATTACTTATATACATAATCACAGGAAATATGTGTAATAATAATCACAGGATAAGAGTATATAATAATCACAGATAATACTGAATATATAATCCAGGATAATACTGTATATAATAATCACAGGATAATACTGTATAAAATAACCACAGGATAATATCTGTACGATAAATAATAAAAGGGATCATACGGTATATAATACCCAAGGATAATACTGTATAAATGATATCAACAGGAATATGTAAATAAAAACCAGGATAATACTTATATAATAACCACAGGATAAATTTATGTGATAATAAATCATCCCAGGATATACTGTATAGAATAATCACAGGATAATACTGTATATCAGATCACAGGATAATCTGATTATAAAACCACAGGATAAACTGTAGTATAAGTACAATCACAGGATAAACTTCTATATTCATAACCACAGGATAATACTGATGGATATTAATACCACAGGATAATACTGTAATTCAGAACAAAGGATAAAATGTCTATAATAACCCAGGATAAGACTGTATATTCATAATACAGGATACACTCTATAATAATAACATCAGGATATACGGTATATAATAACCAGGATATTATACTGTATATATTAAAACCACCGGATCCTATGTTGTATCTCTAATAAACCAAGGATGTAATACTGTATATAATACACAGGATAATACTCTATATAATAATAATACAGGACTATCCTGTATTATATATAATAATCACCGGATAATAGTATATACATAATCACAGGATAATATGTATATAATATCACAGGTAATACTGGATATAATAATCAAGGATAATACTGTATAATAAAACACAGGATAATACTGTATTATAATAACCACAGGATATACTGTATATAAAATCACGGATATGACTCTATTAGATAATAATCAAGGATAATTGTAGAATATAATAAATCACAGGATATTACTCTATATAAACCCCAGGAAATACTGTATATATAACTAACCACAGGATAATAGAAAATTAACCACAGGATAATACTGATAATAAACCACGGAAATGAATATAAGACCACAGGATAATACTCTATATAATACATCACAGGATTGAATACTGATATATAATAATCACAGGATAATTCTGTCAGTAATAATAACAAAGGATATACTGTATATCAATAACCCCAGGTAATACGTATATAATAACCACAGGATAAGTAGAAAAAACCCCAGGTAATACTCGAATAATAATACAACAGGATACTACTCTATATAAAACACCGGTCATACTGTATATATAAAACAACTGGAGTATGACTGTATATACAACACCGGATAATACTGTATAATAATCACAGATTAATACTGTAGATTAATAACAATGATATACTGTATAGTAATCACAGGATAATACTTACATAATAACCAACAGGATACTTTACTGTTATAGATATCATCACTGTAATAAGTATATAATAATCACCGGATCATACTGATGTATAATAACCACGGATAATACGTATTATAATAACCACAGGTAATACGTGATATCTAATAATCATAGGATTATTACTGTACTATATAATAATCACAGGATAAGACTGGTGTATATATAATAACCAAGGTGGATAATTACTGATATATAAGAATCAGGAGAATATGGTATATACACCAAGGGTAATATGTATATATAAGAATCCACAGGATAATAATGTATATATAATAACCACAGGATAAATGTATATATAATAACAAGGAAATACTGTATATAATAATCCACAGGTAATACGTATATATGAATTAATAAGGATAACTCTAGATAAGAATCACAGGATTAACGGTATATAATAATCTGAGATAATATGATATACTAATCACTGGATAATACTTATTAAAGAACACAGGATAATACTGTATGATTTAAGAACCACAGGATAGACTCTCTAATAATAATCACAGGATAATACTGGTATATAAAAAATCACCGGGATAATACTTCTATATATAACCACAGGAAATATGATATTAATAATCACAGGATAATACTGTTATATAATAACAGCGGATAATTACGGTATATATAATTAAGCACAGGATAATAAGTATATAATAATCACAGGAATAAGACTGTATATAATAACACAGGATAATACTGTATATATAATAACACAGGATAATACTGTATATATAATAACCACAGGATTAATACTAATAATAACCAAAGGATCTATACTGTATATAATAATCAAGGAGAAATGTTAATAATAACACAGATAATACAGTTAGATAATAATCACAGGTTTAATAATACTGTATATAATAATCACAGGAGTAATACTGTATATAAAATCACAGGCTAAACGTATATAGTACTAACTACCGGAAATATGTATATAATAAACGACGGATAAGACTGATCGATAATACCACAGGATGGATAATACTTATATAGTCACCAAAGGTAATCGGTAATATACCCACAGGATATACTGTTATTAAAATCACAGGAAATAGATCAATAACAACAGGATAATACGTATATATAAAACCCACAAGGATAATATGTATATCTAAAACCACAGATAATACGTATATAATTAATACAGAAATATGTTATATAATAACAAGGTAATACTGTAGATTTAATAATCACAGGATAAATGTATATATACTATCACAGGATAATACTTTATATTAACAACCCACAGGAGAATGACTGTATATAATAATACACAGGAAAAGGTATATAATAACCAACTGATAAACTGTATAAAATAATCACAGGAAATGACTGTAATTAATAACAACAGGTAATACTTATATAATAACAACAGGAAATACTGTATAAATCATCAGGATAATTACTGTATATAATAACCACCGAGATAATTACTGTATATAATAACCACAGGATAATACTGTAATAAATCACAGGATAATACCTCATAGATATATAACACAGGATTAATACTGTATATAGAATAAACCACAGGATAATAATGTAATATAATAATCACGGGATAATACTCTAATAATAAATCCAGGAAAACTCTATATAAAATCACAGTAATACTGTACTAATAAACACAGGATAATACGGGTATATATAAATCAAGGATAATACTCTATATAATACTCAAGGGAAATACTGTTAGGAGAATAACCACAGGGATAAATACTGTATACAACCACCGATAATAATGTATATCTAATAATCATAGCGAATACTGTACTATAATAATCACAGGATTAATACGTATATATAATAACCACCAGGATAATAATGTATAGTAATAATCCAGGATAATACTGTATATAATAACCACCAGGATAAACTGTATATATAATAATCACAGGATTAATACTGTATAATAATAATCACAGGATAATTACTGTTAATAATCACAGGATATACTTATATATAAAACAAGGATAATACTGTAGAAATAATCACAGATAATATACGGGTATATAGTAATAAAACACAGTAATACTGATATATTAATAACCACAGGATTCCACTGTATATAATAATCACAGGATAATATCTCAATAATAAATCACGGATATACTGTATATCTAAGCACACCGGATAATACTCTATATAAAACCAAGGATAAGAATGTATATATACTAACCACAGATAATACTGGAATAATAAAACACAGGATAATACTGGTATATAACACCTCAGCGAAACTCTATAATAATCCACAGGATATACTCTTAATCCCACAGGATAATACGTATATATAAAACCACAGGATAAGTATTATATACATCACCGATAATACTGTCTATAATTAATAACAGGAACTAATGTATAGTAATGAATCACAGGTAAGGACTCTACATAAGAACCACAGGATAAACTGTAGAAATCACAGGAGGGTAATAACTCTATATATTAATCACAGATTATACTGTATTATAATAATCACGGATTAATACTGTATATATAGATCACAGGTTAATACGTAGATAATAATCAAGGATAATACTTTATATATAGTAGTAATCACAGGGCTAATACTGTATAAAGAATCACAGGATAATACTGTATATAATAAACCACAGGCAGTAATACTGATAATTAATCAATGTTGAATATTGTATATAAATAAACCCACAGGATAATACTCTAACATAATAACCAAGGATAATACGTATATAATAATCACTGGATAAAATGTATAGAATAAGAAATGGATAATACCTGTAATAATATAACCAGGATAATACTATATCAAATCACAGGATAAACTGTATATCTAATTAATTCACAGGATAATACTGATATATAAGACAACACATTGATAATTACGTATATAAAAAAAAATAATAATCACAGGATAATCGTCATATATAATAATCACAGGATAATATGTATATATAATAAATCACAGGATAATACGGTATATAATAACCACAGGCTAATATGATATAAATAACAGGATAATTACGATATATAATAATCCACAGGATAAATTTGTATAGTAAGACACACATGATAAATGTATATATTACATAACCAAGGACTACTGTAAAAGAAATCATGGATAATAATGTATATTAAATAATCAATGGATTACTTACGTATTATAAAATCACAGGCTAATATGTAGATATAATCACCACAGGATCATACTCTATATATAATCACTGGATAAGAACTGTAGTATAATACACAGGATAAAGTGTATATACTCGATATAATAATCACGGATATAGTATAATAAGAACCAAGGATAATAGTATATAAAAAGTTGTAATAATAACACAGGATAAAGATATATAATAATCACCAGGATTAATACTCTATATACTATATCAAGGAAATACTCAGTAGAAGTAATCACAGGAAAACTGGCTATATATAATAATAACAGGATAAGACTGGATATAATTAACAAAGGATATACTGTATATAATAATCACAGGAAATACTGTATATAATAATCACCGGATAATATGTATATATATAATCACCGGGATAATAATTATAATAATAACCACAGGGATAATACTGGATATAATAATCAAAGGATAAATACTGTAATAATAAACCACATGGCTAATACTGTATATTCCAGCATGTATATATAATCACAGGATATACTGTAATTAATATCAAAGGATGATTACTGTTATTAAGAATCACAGGATAATACTGCATATATGAAAACCCACAGGATAATACTGTATATATAATCACAGGATAATACTGTTCTTAATAACAAGGATAATACGTATATATAAATAATCAAGGATAATACTTTTATATAATAACCACAGGATAAATACTGCGCACCAGTGCACCCACACAGCGCATTATACACGGCCAATGCACTACATGCACAGGACGAAGAGGTGAACTCCGGGGACGAGCGGGAGGAAGAGACACATGCAGGATATCGGGTGCAGGATCTTAGGGACGCCCAGCACAGACTTATTACACGTGACAATGCACTTACTCACCAGGAAGAAGGAAGTGAACTCCTGGACCTGTAGCGGGGAGGAGAAGGACACATGAAGAGATATCGGCTGTGAGATCATAGGACTCCACGAACAACACATTATACTCGGACAATGCACTACATGCAGAGGAGAGAAGGTGAAACTGCAGGCGGGGGGGGGGGGTGAGAGGGAAGTGACACATGCAGGATATCGCGGTGTGCACGATCTTAGTGACCCCGCCAGCACATTAATACAGGACAATGCATTACAGCCCAGGAAGAAGAAGTTGAACTGCCGGGGGGACCTGAGCGGGATGAAGAACACATGCCAGGATATCGGGGAAGGATCATCTTAGACTCCCCCAAAAGCGCATATACTACGGACAAGCACTACATGCACCAGGAAGAAGAAGGGAAATCACGGGGACCTGGAGCGGGGATGGAAGCGACACATGCAGGGATCTTGGGGGCAGGATCTTAGTGGACCCCTGACAGCGCATTACACGGACAATGCATACCTTGCACCGGTAAGGAAGAAGGTGAATTCCAGTGACCGGTGGAGGAAGCTACACATGCGGATATGGGCGCAGGCTTTGTGACCTCCCCGCACAGCGCATTATACAAGGACAATGCATTACAGCACCAGGACGAAGAATGGTGAACTCCAGGGACCTGAGCGGGGAAGCGACAAATGCAGGGATATCGGGACAAAGGATCTTAGTGACTCACGACAGCGCATTATAACGGACAATGGACTGACATACACCCAGAAGAAGAGTGGAATCAGGACCTGAGCGGGGAAGCCACATGCAGGATATAGGGCGCAGGATTTAGTGACTCCCCGCCACAGCGCAATTATACACGGACAAATGACTTTACATGCACAGGAAGAAGAAGGTGAACCTCCAGGGACATGAGCGGGGAGGACTTCGTTTGGGAAGACCCCACACCGCAGGATACGGGGCGCAGGATCTAGTGTCTCCCCGCACAGCGCATTATACATGGACAATGCCACTACATGCTGCAGGAAGAAGAGAAGAGGTGAACTCCAGCGGACCCTGAGCGGGAAGAGACACATGCCAGGATATCGGGCGCAGGCTCTTAGTGACACCTGCACAAGCGCATAACACGGACAATGCACTCCATGCACAGGAAGAAGAAGGGAACTACGGAGACGCGCGTGGAAGTGACACATGCGGAATCGGACGCACGATCTAGTGAACTACCCGCAAAGGACATTATTCCAGGACCAATGCACTTTACATGCCCAGGAAGGAAAAAGGTGAAAACTCCGGAGATCCTTGAGCGGAAGTGACACATGCAAGGATGATCGGGCGCACGATCTTAGTGACTCCCTGCACAGCGCAGGATGACACGGACATGCACTAAGCACCAGGAGGACGAAGGTGAATCCAGGGACCTGAGGTGGGGATGCGGACACTATAGCAGGAATCGGTGGCGCACGATCTTAGTTGATCCCCGAACAGCGCATTATACACGGGACAATGATTACATGCACCAGGAGGAGAAGGTGAACTCCAGGGACTGAGGGGGGAATGGACAATGCAGGATATCGGGAGCGCACGATATGTGACTCCCGCAGAGCATTATGACACGAACAATGCACTTACATGCACCAGGAAGAAGGTGAAAAAACTCGGGGACCTGCGCGGGGAAGCGGACAATGAGGATTTAGTGTGACGCCCCGCCACAGAGCATATAACGGACAATGCACTACCTGCACCAGGAAGAGAAGGTGAACTCGGGGGACCTGAGCTGGGATGGCGGGACACATGCAGGAGCTTAGGACTCCGCACAGCGGCAATACACGGACAATGCATAAGCACCAGGAAGAAGAAGGTGACTCAGAGGACCTGAGTGGGGGGGAGCGAACATGCAGGACTATTGGGCGCAGGATCTAGTGATCTCCCCGCCACAGGCACAGTATAACACGGACAATGACTTACATGCACAGGAAGAGAAGGTGAACTACGGGGACCGGAGCGGGGAAGTGACACATGCGAGGATATTCGGGTTGAGGATCCTTGTAATGGACTCCGCACAGTCACATTATACACGCGACAATGCACTACATGCACCAGGAAGAAGAAGGTGTACTCCAGGGACCTGAGTGGGGATGCGACAAGCATGCAGGATATCGGGGCGCGGATTTGGACCTCCCCGCACAGCACATGATACACGGACAATGCACTTACATGCACCAGGTAAAGAAGAAGGGTACTCAGGGGACATGAGTGGGATGCGACACCTGCAGGAGACGGGGCAGGATCTTAGTGACTCCCGCACAGCACATTATCACGGACAATGCACTTACATTGCACCAGGAGGAAGAGGTGAAACTCCAGGGACATGAGGGGGGAAGCGACACATGCTAGGATATCGGGGCAGGATCTAAGTGACTCCACGACAGCGCATTATACACGGACAATGCACTACATGCCCAGGAAGAAGAAGGTGAAACTCCTGGAGACTGAGCGGGGAAGCGACACATGCAGGATATCAGGCGCAGGATCTAGGACTCCCAACACAGCATTATACACAGCAATGCACTTGCATGCACAGGAAGAAGAAGGTGAACTCCAGGGACCTGAGCGGGGAGGAGGGAGCGACACGCAGGGCGATATCGAGGGCATGGATCTTATTGACTTCCCGCACAGCGCAGTTAAAAGGACAATGCACTTACATGCAGGGAAGAGAAGGTGAACTCGGGGAACCCTGAGCGGGGAAGAAAACACATGCAGGATATCGGGTGGAGGATCTGAGTGGACTCCCCGCACAGCGCATATACAGGACAATGCACTACGGTGGGGACCTGTTGGACTGTACTTTGTGCAACTGTCGTGGAACTGCATCACGACTCACCGCTACACGGTCTATACTGGGCCAATCTCCACACAGCACTGTGACAACGGGGGGAGCAGCACAGTATTCCTGAGGAAAATTGGGGCAATTATACCAGAACAGCCTTGACAGTCAGGGATCAAAACAAACAAATATCCTACCCGTCTGGGCGCAATAAACAGAGGACTCACCACTAGAAAATAAAAAGACGGGCGCTGCCCATGGCACAGGGTTTCAGGGCTGGTTGTCCCAGCTTCATTTCAGAGAGGACAACGCCTCCGCTCTGGCTCAGCAGCTTTATGCAGCCTGATTTAGGCATGCTACCACCTCCTCCCCCATGTTGTCCAAGGTGCTGGACAACACAAATACAGCACTAAGTCTGCAGTAGGAAAAACGGGGTAAAAACATACCGCCCATTACACAATTAACCCTTCAGTGTCTCACATCTGGCTTCAAATAGACTAGTGGTTGAAGGTAGTCACAGGCTGCCCCTAGCCAGTGCTTGCCCCCAAGTTACAGGCTGCCCCATTAGCAGTGCTTGCCCCCAGAAGTCAACAGTAAATTGCCCCCTTACAGTGCTTGCCACAGTAGTCCATCAGTGCTGCCCCCTTAACCAGTACCGCCCCAGTATAGTCACAGTGCTGCCGCCTTAACCAGATGGCTGCCCCCCAGTGTCACCAGTGCTGCCCCTCACTCAGTGCTTGGCCCTAGTAGTCAAGTGCTGCTTCAAACTAAACAGTGCTGCACTTGGAGTCACAGGGATGCCATCAGTCGGTCAAAGGGCTGCCCCCTTAGCCAGGATTTGCACAGTAGTCACAGTGCGGACCCCATTAGCCCAGTGCTTTCCCAGTAGTCACATGTGCTGTTCCTTCCAGTCATCACGTGCTTGCCCCCAGTAGTAGTAAAGTGCTGCCCCTATGCTAGTGTTTGCTCAGTAGTCACAGTGCTGCCATTAGCCAGTGCTGTCCCGTATCACAGTGCTTGGCCCCCTTAGCTGGTGTGCTCCAGTAGCACAGTGCTGCCCATAGCCAGTGCTTGCCCCCAGTAGTCCACAGTGCTGAACCCATTAGCCAGTGCTTGCCCAGTAGTCACAGTGCGGCCCCCTTAGTAGGTTGCGCCAGTTGTCAAAGTGCTTGCCCCCAAGACAGCTGCTTGACCCCAGTCGTCACAGTGCTGTTTAATTAGCCAGTGCTTGCCCCTAGTAGTCACAGTGCTGCCATCTTAGCTAGTGTGCTCCCAGTAGTTCACAGTGCGCCCCTCAGCCAGTGCTTGGCCCCAGTCGTCACAGTGCTGCTTCCATTCGCCAGCTCGCCCATAGTCAGTTGTTTTCCCCACCTGTTGTGATACAGGTGTGCTCCAGGTCGTAGACAGCAATAGGCCATGGACTCAGGCGCATCACACAGAGCTGTGCTGCAAATATCACAGAGAGAACCAATAGAGCGGAGAATCCTGTGTCCACTGCCCAAGTCAGGGGTGGCAGCCCTCAAGCGCTCCCATCCTTTGGAAGCCACCGCCATTAGCACTGGTGTTTTCAGCATATGTCTCATATGTGTCCACCGCCCTCATTCCTCCCATAAAGTTCTTTGAATCTCTATGACCGCTCGTCTGTGGCAGGGGAGGTGGCTGGGCCACAGTTTTACAGCCGTGAGTAGACCGTGTACGCAGGAATGACTGCTACAGCACTTGTGGCATGAACGGCTTGCTACTTTTGAAGGGGGTGCGGTGAGGGGAACTATGTACATCCAAGGAACCACAGAAGGTCATGCTCTGCCATATAAGACCAATGCCTCTCACTTCAGGTCGGCTAGTGGGGGAACTACCAGTACACACCGGACAACCGGCACCTACCTTCACCAGAGTGAGCAGCAGAGGAACAGCGTCCTCTATCTGCAGCCCAGCTCCGTCACCAGCAGCAGCTCATAACCAGCAGCAGCTCAGTCACCACGAGCACTCCGTCACCAGCAGAGCTCCATCACCAGCAGTAGCTCCAGCTTCCATGCACAGCATGCCAAGCTCCATCATCAGCAGTAGCTTCCAGATCCATCACCAGCAAGCAGGCTCAGCTCCGTCACCTAGCCGCTTGAGAAAATGGCATGAACCGCCGTTTGGTTTTGGCGTGGCCAGGAAACCAGAACCAATCACAGCCGAGACTCTGCACTCACCAGCATGACGTGGGTACCCTTAGAAAAATTCGATAGCCAGTTGTTGCTGGCCAAGATCAGGTGACCTGGCAATAGTCTAGCCCTGCCGCGCTGTCGGATTCATCTTGTCTGGATGCCGATGAGGGAGAGAGCTGTGCTGTTTCAGGGAAAGCGGTAGGTTGTCTATTAGACATATTTTGTAGGCAGGAGTGCTTCTAAAGAACCAAAAAAGCCCTTCTTAGGGCTACCAATAATCGTTATAATTTTTTTTTTTTGTTGCTTGGGGCTGGCTTGCTGGCACTAGTATGCAGCTAGTTATCCATATTGGAGGAATTGCAGGGGGACTCAGGGGACTTGTGTTTAGATTCGTGATGCACATCTCCACAGGCACAGACAAAAACTCAGTTGTGTGCTGTCAGTGTAGGTTTAGAAACTAGCCATAGCAATAGGATAGATCGTTTTGTTAAAAAATAAATAAAAAGAAAAAAAAAATAAACACCAAAAAAAACAAAAATAAGTTTCCACCTTTTCTTAAAAAATTTGGAAAAGGTTACCCGAGGGCTAGGGAGTAGAGGACGCGGGCGGTGGACGTTAGGCGTCCAACTACGTCAGGAGTAAGATGGACCGGGGTCCGGGCGGGGTGAGACACCAATGCTTGTGCAGGGAGCGGGGAACGCTGCAGGCTACACCCTAGGTTTCATCAGTCTCAAGTTTACTGGGACTCGTGGTAGAGCACTGGTGAGGGCCAGAACATGGTGCAAAGAGGTGATGTCGTGGAGCGGGACAATGCTATAGGCAATTTGTCAACCGTCAGTCTCCACGCAGTCCACCAAGGTCACGAAATAAGCACTTCCTCCAGCTCCCCACCTCAGCTCCTTCCCCACAGTTAGCCCCATCCAGCAAAATTGGCATTGAACCGGCATACTCTGAGGAACGTTTTCTGGGACCCGTCCCCAGTCACAAACCACTGTCGGTTAGAGCTGAGCAATTTCGCGCCCAGGTGTTCCACCAGTCGCAGTCTGTGGGTGATGATGACCTTATTGACGGAGTGGAAGAAGTTGAAAGAGGTGCTCGGACGTATGAGGAGACACGGTTTGTCAGAAGTGGGGACGGAAGGTGTGTCAGGCAGGAAGTCGAGGGTGAGAGACTGAGGTATCGGAGGTGATTGATGGTGACAGACCACGCTGGGTGATAGCGGGTGAACACAGCTGCTCTGAGAAGGTAGGCAAGTCCGTATAAGCAGAAACAGGTTGGAGGGAAGAGGAACAGTGGTGGGGCCAGGACGGAGAGGCCAGGGCCAGAGCTGGGCCATCAGATGCCCAAATGTTGGCCGTAGGCAAGCTCCTGTGGGAGGCTAGATTTTCAGAAGTCGGAGGTTCTTTAAAGAAAAACACCGGATGACCGAAGGACTGTGGGTGCAACTTTGCCAAACCAGGATCAGCAGGGGGTTCACCACTACTAGCTAATACCACCAGCATGCGAGGCATATGAATGCTAAACACCCCAACTCGAATGGCACGCAAGCGTTCACTAGGGCCGGGCACACCACGGCTCCTTCCCAGGGTCCTCGCTAAGTCAGCCCTGACCAGGCACCACGGCCCACAAACACCTCCCGTGCGAAAAACCCCCCATCTCGCCTCCACGATCCTCCACAGCATCCACCAGTCGTTCAGCTCTCCATACCCCAGACGCTGGAGCGCAAAAGGATGGAGCGCAACCCAACCCACACGCCCAAGCCTCAACGTCCACATCCAAGTTGCTTAGCCTGGAGATGCTGCCTATAGGCTGGTAGAGGACCGAGGGCCTTTCCGAAAAACTCATGGCGGCAGGCACCGCCTCCTCGTTACGGGTCCCCAGCCGCCCACTACTTTCAAGATCGTTGCCGCCCAGCCCTGCACAAGACACGGGTGAACTATCATCCGTGACATGACCAAGCCGTTTTTCTGACAAGGGTCCCACTTGACCACGGACACGGGGAGAGTTGCATGCACGGGCAGGGCCAATAATAGCGATGGATGGCACCTGGGTTACTTGGTGGAGGATGTGGACGAGTCTGACCCTGGGAGGGTCATATACTGCCGACGCGAGGATTGAGGGGCAACTCGGTCCAGGTCTCAAGGGCTACATACCTCTCCTCCTACCACCCCTCCTCACCTCCTCCTCCGAAATACATCAGTGGGCATGGACGCATCAGTAGCTAGCTCTAGGCACAGCAGCAGTGCCATCGTACAGCGACAGCAGGCGGTGTCACTGCTGAGCCTTAGGGCGATAAAGGCACACCGCCCAAGAGATATTACGGGCATCACGGCGCAGGGACCGATCGTGTGCTGGCACCGCTGAACATGAAGCCAGGCTGGTTGGTTGTTGTGACAACGGCCGTAACATTGGGGGTTGGGGCCTTGCAACGCGGCAGACGACACATGAGCCATGCTGCCCAGTGTAAACTGATAGTTCAGGTTTCTGAAGACATACCCCAATCTGTTGATTTTGCTACGAAGGTGGCCGCATCTGTGCGCATTCAGGAAGTGCAGCAATAGTGCTGCCACTCTCCGGGCAGTGAAAGCGCGCCTCCAACGCAACGTCACCGAATGTTGGCGAGTGTGCCCACCGAGGTGGAATCAACATTAACATATATCAAGAGGGTACCAGCAGGCGCAGGCGATTGTAGACTGACAGATGTCAATTCCACCAGAATGGTAGTCAGGTCAGTCAGATTCCTCTAGTCTACAATGAGGAGTGGATGTGGGATGTTGAATCTGTCAGGGGCTGAGAACCTTTGGAGGAGTCAACACGTGGTTCAGTGGCGATGCGACCATCACAGCCTCACCATCCGCGCTGGCCTGTTGAAAAAACTCTATGGTCAGCTGAAATGGAAAGCTTTGCGCTCGTCCAAGAGCGACGGGGGAGAAGATTCCTGTTGATTAGCCAAGCACCCTTAGCGTCTGTGTCTCAGCGCATATCGGAGGAGGTGGAGGAGGATGAGGAGGAAGAGGAGGAGAAGGTTGGCGAGACCGAAGAGGGGACCATTGTTCAGTCCTTCACTGGTCAGCATGTAGGGCAGAAGAAGAGGTTGGAGGAGGAGGAAATGGGCAGTCAGGCCTAGGGGGTGAATTCTTGGCGTGGGATCTGGCGCATTATGCAGATTTTCATGCTAGGCTGCCTATCCCGTGACCCTCGCGTTTCAAAGAATTTATTCCAGCACCGATTACTGGGTGTCATCTCCTGGACCCACGGTTTATACAAGCAAAATTTTCCTCTCATCCCTGGAGAGGAAAGGAGGTGTGAGAATGCATTGAATACCAGCAGGGCCCTGGTGCACAAGCTGAAACAGTATTTCCCTTCGACATGATTAGCGGCAGAGGGCGTAGTTTGCGGGACAAGTAGCGAGGGAGAGTAAGCGAGAAGGCAGCTTGTCTAAGCACGCAAGGAGTACGCTTACAAGGCTTTTGCTCAGTACTTATGTCACCCCAGCAAGACACTGTCACTGTCCCCAGTTCGCAGAGAGGTCGGCTGATCTTACAGCAAGATGGTGACGGGAAGTACGAGCTGACACACACCATCGTCATAAATGATCACACAGCTCCTCTTACAACTACTGGTTCAAGCGGAACATGTGGCCCGAAATGGCGCTGTACGCCTTGGAGGTGTTTGCCTGCCCTGACCGTAGCGTGTTGTCCGAGCGGGTTTTCAGTGCAGCTTGGGGCTCTCACCGATAAGCGTACACGCCTGTCGATGACAGCGTGACAGGCGACGCTTATCAATGAGATAAAGCCTGGATTTCTCAGGATTTCCATCTCACACCAGGTGAAAGCACTCAACTGAATAATGTATGCACTCCTCCTCCTCCTCATTGTCCTCCTTCCTCCTCTGTGTACACTAAAGCAGAGGGAAAATGGCTAGTTTGACAGGGCCAACTGGCTCTAGCTTATAGTACTCTTGTATTTGAATTCTTTTTGAAGGACCACCACCTGCTCCTCTGGTTTTGAAAACTTTTTGGACTGCCACGTACAGGCCACTCAATTTATTTAATTTTCTGGAGGACCACTACCCTGCTCCTCGGGTTTGAAAACTGTTTGGGAGCGCCAGGGAATACAGGCACTCAATTTATTTAATTTTTCTGAGGACCACTACCTGTCCTTCTGCGTTTGAAAAGCTTTTTTGGACTGCCACGTCAAGGCAACTCAATTTATTAATTTTCTGGAAGGACACTACGGCTCCTCTTGGTTTTTGAAAACCTTTTTGGGACTGCCACATTACAGGCATATCCAAATTAAATTGTCTACCATAGAAGCCTCCAACAGTGTCTCTTTAGCTTACTCCCACACGTGTTACACTTGCTTACTCCACACGTCATTGCCATAGCTGCTCCAAAAGTCGTACATAGAGCTGCCTCCATACATTGTCTCCTTATCAAACGAACTGATGTCAGGCAGAGAATTTGGTTGTTTTCTGGATTCCACATCAAACGTGTTAACATTGCCCACCCGGCTGTGTATCCACAAAAGATAATGGAGCAAAATTTTCATCTTACCGTATCTACTTCCAGTCGCTCCTTGCGCATCTGTTACATCCCGCTAACGGCATTCCTAAAATTATAAGAACATACTAACTTGATCTTATACAAAAGGTTCTAGAGGTGCTGTTGGGGAGGTGCCTAGAGACCAGGGGTTGGATGGCGAAAGCTCGCATGCTGCGGTCGAGGCCCTGGCCCATTCCTAAGCTCCAAACACATTAGGTTTTTAACTGCAGCACACCTTAATATACTCGTTGCACTGCCTCCAAACATGCCCGCCTTATCAAACAAGCTGTTGTCAGGCCAGAATATCAGGGTTTTTTCACCAGATAGTACATAGTGGAACTCGGCCCCATCTGTCGCCGCCATGTGCGAGACCTGAAGTTCAATATAGCAGCGCAAATGCGATGCCCATACTGTGTCTTAATCAATGGAACCATTCAGTAAAAACAATAACAATTAAAAATAGAACACATATGCTATCCATTATTCCTAGGTGAAAGAGTTCAAACGACCGGCTGCTGAAAAATGATATTTTTTCAAAGTAACAACGGCTTCTCCCCCCCCAGGCCATTTGGTGGGGGAGGAGGGCCGAGAGACAGGGGCATTGGGACGGGCGAGAAAGCTCGCCGGCAGGGACCGCCCAGCTCCATCCCAAGATTAGGCAGCCTCAGAGGCATCCGATGCATTGCTTTGCCCCTGGGTTTGCCTGGCACAGGTGTTTGCCGCACGAATCCGAACAGCGTGCCACAAAGTTGTCTAAGTTCAACTTCTATACACAGAAGCGGGAGCACGAGGAGGTATACCAGCATCACCCCTATCAATCAAACGAGCTGTGTTAGGCGAAATTTCAGGTTTGTTTCACCAGAACTATGGAACTGGCCCCCACTGTCAGCCGCCATGCTGGAGACTGAGTGCAATCATACAGGCCAATATGAATGCCCATTAACTGTCGCTCTTATCATGGAAGTAGTCTCCATGGCTGCTCTCCCTGTCGTCTCCCCTTATCAAAAAGAGCTGTGTCCAGGCTCTCATTTTGGGGTTTCACCAGAGACGTTAGGAATCTTGGTCAATCATGTCGCCCCATGTGACGTTTATCGACTAAATATACGTCAACCTTCTTGGTACACTAGGAAACATTTCACCATTCTGGTAACCTTGAGTCATTTATGAGGGTATCGTCGCCATGAGATTCTAGATGCACACTGCTGCCGCCTGCTATGCCAGCCGTCCCCTCATAGGGTCGGGGGCATGTATGGGATGTTTTAGATGCTATCGTAGCCTCATTCGGTCACTCGTCATGGCCATGCTTTTGCCCATAATTTTGGCAAATGGTTGCGATTTCTAACGCAGATCCTAGAGGGCATCCATGATGGCTTGCCCCTTGCTGTTTCTGTCGCATTTCCGTGGTGTTTTCCACAATTTCTGAGAGTTCCAGTGTTTGGCCAAGCTTCCCTGTGCAGAGCCTGGGTCCCCGTTGAAAACGATGCCGAGTCTCCATGACTTAAGGGGGGCGTTATTCGAGACAAACACTAGAGCATCGGGAAAGTTGTGTCGAAAAGAGTACTCGAGCATTATTTAGTGACTCGCTCATCTCTTAGTAGCTATTCACTGACAAACAGATTGTGCCTGAGTGATGTGTATATATAGATAAATATATGGGTGGATGATGGAGGGGTGACTGAATGGATGTGGAATATTTTTTTCTGATCATTATCTTTTTTTCTCCTTGAAAGGTCACGATTCTATTGGATCATTTGGACATCAAACAAATTCTAAGAAGAGGCGGAAATCCGTTTTTTTTATATGTCTCGAACAGACTTTTACCAATCAGGCCAGATTATGAGCTGGAGGAAATGAAACGATCCTCTACCAAGAATATCTGTCCCTGTGAGCGACCACATGGCCCCAACGTGGGGCTCAAGCAATGCCACTAAGTATCACCTGGTCAGAGAACCGAAGAGCCAAGCATGTGCAAGGGGACCTGAGAGATGAAGGCTGATGTGGAGTCACTGAAGACGCTGCCACCACAGGCCCTTCATAAACTGGTGTCCATGTCTGATGACGGAGCAGCAGAAGAGGACTCCGGGGCGGCTCCCCCCTTCGACAGGACTGAATGAGTCACTCCATTCATTGTCCAACATGGAACACACAAGTCCGGCAGTTTTCAGAAGACGAGGAGGATTTGGAGGTAGCACAATGACACGAACAAATGGTGACAAGGACAAGTATTCTGCACCAACTACGATCCATCAACGAAAGGAAAGAGAAGATCGTGGAAGAAAGAGGAAAGTAAGAGGAAGGATCGAGAGAAAGAGAGAAAGAAGAGACGGATCAGAGGGAGAAAGAGAGAAGAAGAGAAGGATCAGAGGGGAAGAGGAAGGGAAAGAGGAGGAAGAGCACGGATCAGAGGGGAAAAGAGAGAAGAAGAGAAGGGGATCAGAGGGAGGAAAAAGAGAGAAGTAAGAGAAGAGAATCGAGGGGAAGAGAGAAGAAGAGAATGGATAGGGGGCGAAAGAGAGAAGAAAGGAGAAGGATCAGAGGGGAAAGAGAGAAAGAAGAGAACGGATTCAAGGAGGGGAAAGAGGAGAAGAAGAGAAGCAGAGGAAAAAAAAAAAAAGACAGGAAGGGGAAAGAGAGAAGAAGAGAAGGATCAGAGGGGAAAGAGAGAAGAAGAGAAGGATCAGAGGGGAAAGAGAGAGGAGAAGAGAGAAGAAGAGAAGGGATAAGAGGAGAGAGGAAGCAAGAGAGCAAGGGGAAAGAGAGAGAGAAGAAGAGAAGGGCAGAGGGGAAAGAGAGAAGAAGAGAAGATCAGAGGGGAGAGGAGAAGACGAGAAGAAGAGGAAGGGTTCAGAGGGGAGAAGAGAAGAAGAAGATGAAGGATCAGAGGGGAAGGGGAAAGAGACGAAGAGATAGGTATCAGAGGGGGAAAGAGAAGAAAGAAGACAGAGGGAAGAGAGGAGAAGAAGAAGGATATCAGAGGGAGGGAAAGAGAGAAGAAGAGAAGGATCAGAGGGGAAAGAGGAGAAGAAGAGAAGGATCAGGAGGGGAAAGAGAGAAGAAGAGACGGATCAGAGGGAAAAGAGAGAAGAAGAGAAAGGATCAGAGGCGGGGGAAGAAGATGAGAAGAGAAGAGAAGGATCAGAGGGAAGAGAGAAAGAGAAGAAGAAGAAAAGGATAAGAGGGAGAAAGAGAAGAAGAAGAGAAGGCATCAGAGGGAAAGAGGAAAGAAAAAGGAAGCAAGGAAATAGGGAAGAAAGGAGAAAGAAAAAGAAGAAAGCGAAATAGAGGGAGAGAAAGAGAAGAGAAGAGAGCAGGATCAGGAGGAGAAAAAGAGGAATAAAGAGACGGATCAGAGGGGAAGAGAGGAGAAGAGAAGGTTCCAGAGGGGGAAAGAGAGGAGAGAAGAGAGGATCAGAGAGAGAAAAAGAGAAGGATTGGAGGAGAAAGAGAAAGGAAGAGAGGAATAGGAGGGGAAAGAGAGAAGAAGAGAGGAATATGAGGGGAAAGAGAGAAGAAGAGAGGAATATGAGGGGAAAGAGAGAAGAAGAGAAGGATCCAAGGGGAAAGAGAGAGAGAAGAGAGGTATCGGAGGGGAAAGAGAGAGAAGAGAAGGATCCAAGGGGAAGAGAAGAAGAGAAGGATCAGAGGGGAAAGAGAGAGAAGAGAAGGATCAGAGGGGAAAGAGAGGAAAAAGAGAAGGATCGGAGGGGAAAGAGAGAAGAAGAGAAGGATCCAAGGGGAAGAGAAGAAGAGAGGAATAGGAGGGGAAAGAGAGAGAAGAGAAGGATCAGAGGGGAAAGAGAGGAAAAAGAGAAGGATCGGAGGAGAAAAAGAGGAAAAAGAGAAGGATCAGAGGGGAAAGGAACGAAGAAGAAGAGAAGGTTCCAAGGGGAGGAAAGAGAGGAAGAGAGAAGGATCAGAGGAGAAAAAGAGAAGGATTGGAGGAGAAAGAGAAAGGAAGAGAGGAATAGGAGGGGAAAGAGAGAAGAAGAGAGGAATATGAGGGGAAAGAGAGAAGAAGAGAGGAATATGAGGGGAAAGAGAGAAGAAGAGAAGGATCCAAGGGAAAGAGAGAGAGAAGAGAGGTACGAGGGGGAAAGAGAGGAGAAGAGAAGGAATCCAAGGGGAAAGAGAGAAGAGAAGATCAGAGGGAAAGAGAGAGAGAGAAGGATCAGAGGGAAAGAGAGGAAAAGAGAAGGATCGGAGGGGAAGAGAGAAGAAGAGAAGGATCCAAGGGTAGAGAGAAGAGAGGAAATAGGAGGGAGGAGAGAGAGAAGCAAGGACGAGAAGAGAAGGCTCAGAGGGGAAACGAGAGAGAAAAAAGAGAAGGATCGGAGAGGATAAGCAGAAAGGAAGAAAGGACAAGAGGGAAAAGAAGAGAGAAGAAGAAGAAGAGAAGGATCCAAGGGGAAAGAGACGAAGAAGAGAAGGATTAGAGGGGAAGAGAAAGCGAAGAAAGAAGGATCAGAGGGGAAAAGAGAGGACAAGAGAAGGATCGAGGGGGGAGACGGGAAGAGAGAAAGAAGAAAGAAGGATCAGAGGGGAAGAGAGAGAAGAGAAGGATCAGAGGGGAAAGAGAGAAGAAGAGCAGGATCAGGAGGGGAAAGAAAGAGAGAAGGAAGAGAGAAAGAAGAGAAGGATCAGAGGGGGAAAGAGAGAAGAAGAGAAGGTCAGAGGGGAAAGAGAGAAGAAGAGAAGGATCAGAGGGAAAGAGCGAAGCGAGAAGGAGGATAGAGGGGAAAGAGAGAAGAAGAGAAGGATCAGAGGGGAAAGAGAGAAGAAGAAGAGAAAGGATCAGAGGGGAAGAGAGAAGAAGAGAGGATCAGAGGGGAAGAGAGAAGAGAGGAATGAGGATGAAACGAGAGGGAAGCAGTCGAGCGGAAAGAGAGAAGAAGAAGAGACGGATCAGAGGGGAAAGAGAGAAGAAGAGAAGGATCAGAGGGGAAGAGAGAAGAAGATGAAGGATCAGAGGGGAGGGGAAAGAGAGAAGAAGGAGAAGGATCAGAGGAGAAAGAGAGAGAGAAGAGAAGGAAGGTCAGAGGGGAAAGAGAGAAAGAGAGAAGAGAGGAATGAGAAGAGAGACACACGAGGAGTTGTCCGTCCATGTTCTGCAGCAGTTAATCTGAATATGTCGTCCACACATGACAGAAGTTTGTTCGCTCCTAGTCATTGAACCAGGAAATATATTAGTGTCTTGCCCCAGGAGATCCATTTTGCTTTCTACCATGAGGGGCCCCTGAGGAGAAGGGTCAGATGAGGGGCCTGTCATGTGAAGAGTCAGAGAGTGGTGCTGTGACCATTGAATAAATTGTCATTACTTTCCCACCAATGTCTCCGCCCAGTGATCTGCTAAGGGTTAATGGTTGTCACAGAACCGGGGAGATAGAGAGACGACCAGGAAAGGAAACTAGTAATATAGAGCTGGCACTCACCAGTTAAAATACATTTCTTACATCGGCACTTAAAAGACATCGTTGCGAGGGAGGGGAGTCGGGACTGTCGGGGAAATGACCAGGGCACGGTCCGTTTCGCCGTGTATCAGCGCTTAAGCCTGTGGTAGCCGGCGTCCGCCACATGCTTTAATTGCGGGCGCCGGAACTAATGTCATAGCAACCCAATAAACAACATTCTGAATGGTTACTACAACGGTAACGGTTTTATCAAGCCGACACTAAAAGATTGGAAGGAAAGAGAGATAATATGTAGTCCGGTGATAAACAAGAGTTTCGAGACCGACAAGATTTTTGACTGGGGAAATCGTAAACAATTGCAAAGGAAGAAAAGATTAACAAAAGCAAAGAAGACAAAAGGGGAATACTGGCAACTGACTCGGACGAGCAATCAGCACGATAAAATAACGACTAAAACACAGACCAATCCTTCCGGAACAGGAGCCACACAGAACTCCTCAGGTCCTATCCCTTTAGGCGGTAGACCCGAAGGGGCAGGAAAGAGAAGGAGTCAAGAGAAAACAAGTGTCCTGGAGACAATAACTGAAGAACCCGAAGAATCAGCCTCACTGGAAAAATTCTACGGTTTAAATTTATCTGATGTTTTACTTAGGATGAGTTTGTCCCTCCTTTCCAAAGGTTAGGTTTTGGGTTAACGCAACAATTCAATCCCATAAATTTGAAGTTGATCTATTTAAAGGTGTTAGAAAAATTAATCTTAAAAAAAGGTTTGAGAAACAAAAAAACATGCAGCCCAATGAGTAGTAGTACCTCCAAAAAAAGCGGAGAGATCCCAGCGAAATAGGCCTCTAGGTTTTGTACTGACCCCCATCTGTCTTGAGGCCGAGTGGCCTTTATCAGTCTTAGAAGCAGACCCAGAGTGAGTCCACCACCGCTTTTAAAGGTGCAATAAGCTAACTTTAACCACCTTTACAACCACGTAGGCCCCCTTGATATCTTCAGCAAAAAGTGTCACAAGAGATCAAAGCCCCGTCTATGAGAAGACACAGATAATTTAACAAGGTGGGAAAGAAGAGCCATCAGGTGGTTAAAGAAAATGACAATATAGTACGTGAAAAAAGCCGACAAAGGAGGTTTGTACTGTCATACTGTCACGCGAAAGTTATGTCATGGAGGCAGGGAGCAGCTAAAAAACAGACGTCTATGTTAAAACTAGAAAATCCAACAGAGAGAATCAAAGTTTAAACTTGGTTCCCTCCTCAGAATTAAACGTAAGAAAGAGATGTAATATCTAAAAAACGCCCGAAAAATGATTCCTGCTTCCCCCAAAAAACCAGGAATGGTAATACCTCCCCAAAATTCACAAATCTTTAACAAACCCACCTGACGCCCGATTGTGGCAGGAGTGGGCTCCATTACTGAGCCCCTTCCCAATCTTGAATGGTCCTAAAACCCATGCTCCCACACATACTTCATATTTGAAGGATACAAATGAGTTTTGAACTGCATCAGAGAATTCCCTGGTCAGCTGGTTAAGACTAGTTACCATCGATGTTGAAGTTTGTACACGAGAATCCCCAAAAATTGGCGTCGAAAGCCACCAGATTATCTTACAAAGCAACAGGAAAAGTTTCCCCTACTATTAATTTCATTTGCGAGGCCTTAGATTTTGTTCTTTTATTAACCTTTAAGTTTATGAACACATGGTAAAAACAATAGATGGAAATCCGTGGGCACACCTGTAGCGCTGTACATATGCTAATATTTTCCTGGCTTGAGGATAAATATATTTACACAGTGGACAACCCTCATCAGTAAGATCGTTTCTATCACAGGTATGTGACAGTACGTGGTTCATCATAGGTTGGTTATGACAATGAGTTCAGTTACTTTATGAAATATTGAAGCAAATACGATGAACAGTTTTTCACATCCAAAATCGATAACAAGCAAATGGAATTCTCGATGTTTTAGTTAACATCGAACAAGTACAATCACTACAACGGTCTTAAAAACCTACCGCAGTAAATACATACCTACATACAACAAGTTATCACCAGACTTGTGAAAAAAGCGGGACCTTACGGGCAATCATCCGCCTCAGACGTTATAATAGCAATACTGAAGGTTTTGTTCTCAAGCTGACGCACTGACTAGCAAGTTTTAAAAAGAGGTATCCTCAACCACCCCGATCAAGCCTAAGAAAAAGCACTGGCAGCAGAGCAGACCAAACTAATTAAAAATACACCCAAGAGGAAAACACAACAGAAAAATTAGTTTTTTCTTTGATTACACTCTTTAGCCTCCCAAAATCAGGTCGCACTTCACAATAACTGGTACTCTTAAAAACCGACCCCCATATCAAAGAAAATAGCAAGAACAAGTCCCCTTATCACTTTTGACGTAGCCAAACATCAAAGATCAGGTAGTTCGTAGTCGTCTACGAACACTAGAGAGAAACATGGCTAGAAAAGTCTATACCCCTTGGGAATTTTCGCTGTGTAGTTGCAAATTTTGCTGTATTTTTAAAGGGAAAATCTTAACATGGAGGTTACACACATCAAGTGCAAACATTTCATCACTTGTAAGACTACTTTTGTAGTTTATGTTCTGTTCTGCCCATGTGGCCGATTTAATTGGTAAAACTATTAGAAGGTTATTCATCAGATTTCGAGAACATCGTAACTCAATTAGAACTGGGGAAGGAGCACCTCGCCTCATTGAACATCAGAGGTACACACTCTAACAATCCTAATGTTATTTCTTTTGTGGTCTAGAGGTTGTTTCAGTACCCCCTAATGGGGGAGACAGACAAAAAAGTGCTCAGACGAGAGCCTCCTGGATCATTAAAAACCAATGCCCTAGGTCCGTTGGACTAAATGACAAGAATGAAATGGGAGCTTTTCTTTAAATACCTTTTTCTAAATTTCAACTTTAATCTAATATTTTTGATAAATTTTGTCTCCATTCCCTTTCTTGTCCTTTTGTCCCATAATCGTGTCCTTCTCCTATTGTGCGAATGCTATTTTTCCACTTCCTGAAAGTGCCCTAATACAAAAAAGTTTTCTGCATTATACTGCCACTAAGTAATGCTACAGATTTAGTTTTGCATATATATTGCACACGAATAACGTGTATATATTTAGTTCTGCAATATTATGGCTCGACGCCTTATGGGTATTTTGTATATATGTAATTATTGTAATTATTCTGTAATGTATTCACCTCCGCGGCACGACTGCGATTCTCCAATCCTTTTGGAGTCAAGTGTTCAGCGGATGTGTATATTTTCCATTGTAGTTTCCCCTTGTTGTAGGTAACCATTCAGAAATGTTGTTTATGGGTTGCTAGACATTAGTTCCGGCGCCCGCAAATAAGCACAGGTGCGGACGCTGGCTAAACCAGGCAGGATTAAGCGCTGATACAGCGCGAAACGGACCGTCGCCCGTGGTCAGTTCCCCGCAGTCCCGCTCCCTCCCGCAACGAGTGTCTTTTAAAGTGCCGGAATAAAGAAATGTATTTGAATGGTGGTGCCAGCTCTATTTTTCTTCTATTTTTACGACTATTTGCACTTCTTGAAATACCACTTGAGCTAGAGCACCACACGTACGCATACTATGGGGGCCAGCACACAAGACAGCATTGTCTTTCTTCGTCAGAAATAGACGCATGGGATCAACGTGAATATCATTGTGCAGTGCCCTCATCACATTCCTCTTTTGTATTAGAAACTAGTAATATAATAATACAAGAAATATAAGATAAGAGTAGGAACATATAGGAGAGATCTTGGGTAGTAGTCATCATCCTGTGGGAGATCCCCCCGCGGAGTGCATGTACGGATGGAGGTTATAGAAGTTCTGTATGATAAGATCACAACCATGGAGAGACTTCTCACAGGACAAAACACCATTAGAAATATACAAACCACACCCCAGCACGCCCCAATCTGCAGCGGCTCCAGATACACCCGGAGGGAAGGGGAGCATTACCAACCGAGTCTGGGATGGATCTGCTAGGCCGGCCTTACCAGGTGTTAGGAACCGGCAAGGCTCCGCCCTCTCCAGCATCTGCCACAGTATCAAGTATAAGCCCAGACCCTATAATTTTACCACCAAAAAACTGGAAAAACCTTTTGACTCGACTATAAGCTGAGGCTGTGGAAATGCATTGGTCACAGCCTCCGTATATAGCCACCAGCCCGCCAGATATAGCAGCCCCCCAGTAGTTAAAGCCAGCGGCCCTGTAGTATATAGCCTGCTAGCCCCTGTAGTATATAGCCTGCCCCTGTAAAATATAGCCTGCCCTCTCTAGTATATAGCCATCCAGCCCTCAGGGTGTATAGCAGCCCCTGTAGTAAATAGCCTGCCAGGCCCCTGTAGTATAGATACTGCCACGCACTCTAGAATATAGCCCACCCCCAGTAGTAAAAAGCCAGCCCCCAGTAGTATATAGGCAGCAGTCCCTGTGTATAAAGCCTGCCAGCCCTGTAGTATATAGCCTGCCAGCCCCATCAAATACAACCGCCAGCCCTATAGTATATAGCCTGCCAGCCCTATAGTATATAGCCGCCATCCCTGTAGTATATAGCCTGGCAGGCCCCAGTAGTATATAGACAGCAGCTACTGTAGTATACAGCCTGCCAGTCTCCAGTAGAATATAGACTGCCAGCCCCCTGTAGTATATAGCAGCCAGCACTGTACTAAATAGCAGCTAGGCCTTGTAGTATATAGCCAGCCAACCCCTGTAGTATACAGCTGGCAAGCCTCTGTAGTATATAGCCAGCCAGTCCCTGTAGTATTAGCCTGTCAGCCCTGTAGTAATAGCTTGCCAACCCTTGTAGTATATAGCCAGCTATCCCCCTGTAGTATACAACCAGCCAGCCCCTGTGTAGACCAGCCAGCAAGCCCCTGTAGTATATAGACCAGCCACCCCCTGTAGAATATAGCCTCCCAGCCCCGTAGTATTAAGCCAGCCTGCACCCCTGTAGTATACAGCAGCCAGCCCCCTTTAGTATACAGGCTGCCAGTCTCTGTAGCATACAGTCAGCCCCCTTGTATACAGCCAGCCCCTGTAGTATACACCAGCCAGCCCCTGTAGTATACAGCCAGCCAGCCCTCTGTGTATATAGCTGCCAGTCCCTGTAGTATACATCCTGCAGCCCCCTGTAGTTTACAGACAGCCATCCCCTGTAGTATATAGCTGCCAGTCTCTGTGAGTATACAGCCATGCCAGCCCCCTGTAGTATATAGCCTGCCAGCCCCGAGTATATAGCCTGCCAGCCCTGAGTATATAGTTGCCAGTACCCCTGTAGTATAAAGACTGCCAGCCCCTGTAGTTTTTTAGCTGCAGTACGTAATATATAGCCTGCCAGAACCCCCTGTAGTATACAGCCTGCCAAGCCCCTGTAGTATAAGATTACCAGCCCCTGTGTATGATAGCTGCAGGGCAGGCTATATACTACAGGGGGCTGGCAGGCTATATACTACAGGGGCTGGCAGGCTATATACTACAGGGGCTGGTAATCTGTATACTACAGGGGCTGGCAGGCTGTATACTACAGGGGGTCTGGCAGGCTATATATTACAGTGACTGGCAGCTATAAACTACAGGGGCTGGCAGTCTGTATACTACAGGGGACTGGCAACTATATACTACAGGGGCTGGCAGGCTATATACTACAGGGGCTGGCAGGCTATATACTACAGGGGGCTGGCAGGCTGTATACTACAGAGACTGGCAGCTATATACTACAGGGGGATGGCTGTCTGTAAACTACAGGGGGCTGGCAGGATGTATACTACAGGGACTGGCAGCTATATACTACAGAGGGCTGGCTGGCTGTATACTACAGGGGGCTGGCTGGTTGTATACTACTGACTGGCCAGAGTATGGCAGCTGCTTTCAGACTTATTAGCTATAAACTACAGGGGCTGGCAGTCGGTTTTTTTTATTTTAAATACTAAAGGGGACATTGTGCTGGGTGTTACTGGCAACGTGCGCACCCTTTCCCCCACCTGGCTTTCACTACTCTACCTTATTTACTACACTAGGGTGTTGCTGTTTGCTGGGCAGTATGTGCTTAATCTTTTTTTACTGACAGGGGCTGGCAGGCTATATACTACAGGGGGCTGGCAGGCTGTATACTACAGAGACTGGCAGCTTATACTACAGGGGGATGGCTGTCTGTAACTACAGGGGGCTGGCAGGATGTATACTACAGGGACTGGCAGCTATATACTACAGAGGGCTGGCTGGCTGTATACTACAGGGGGCTGGCTGGTTGTATACTACAGGGGGCTGGCTGTATACTAAAGGGGGCTGACTGTATGCTACAGAGACTGGCAGCTGTATACTAAAGGGGGCTTGCTGGCTGTATACTACAGGGGTGCAGGCTGGCTATATACTACAGGGGCTGGGAGGCTATATTCTACAGGGGGCTGGCTGGCTATATACTACAGGGGGCTGGCTGGCTGTATACTACAGGGGGCTGGCTGGTTGTATACTACAGGGGGATAGCTGGCTATATACTACAAGGGTTGGCAAGCTATATACTACAGGAGGCTGGCTATATACTACAGGGGCTGACAGGCTATATACTACAGGGACTGGCTGGCTATATACTACAGAGGCTTGCAGGCTGTATACTACAGGGGGTTGGCTGGCTATATACTACAGAGGCCTAGCTGGCTATTTAGTACAGGTGCTGGCTGGCTATATACTACAGGGGGCTGGCAGTCTATATTCTACTGGAGACTGGCAGGCTGTATACTACAGTAGCTGGCTGTCTATATACTACTGGGGCCTGCCAGGCTATATACTACAGGGGATGGCGGGCTATATACTATAGGGGCTGGCAGGCTATATACTATAGGGGCTGGCAGGTTGTATTTGATGGGGCTGGCAGGCTATATACTACAGGGGGCTGGCAGGCTTTATACAACAGGGACTGGCTGGCTATATACTACTGGGGGCTGGCTTTTTACTACTGGGGGTTGGCTATATTCTAGAGTGCGTGGCAGTATATATACTACAGGGGGCTGGCAGGCTATTTACTACAGGGGGCTGGCTATACACCACTGAGGGCTGGATGGCTATATACTAGAGAGGGCAGGCTATATTTTACAGGGGGCAGGCTATATACTACAGGGGGCTAGCAGGCTATATACTACAGGGGCCGGCTGGCTTTTTACTACTGGGGGCTGGCTATATACTGGCGGGGGCTGGCTATATACCGAGGCTGTGACCAATGCATTTCCCAGCCTCAGCTTATAGTCGAGTCAAAAGGTTTTTCCAGTTTTTTGGTGGTAAAATTAGTAGGGTCTGGGCTTATACTTGAGTACTGTGGCAGATGCTGGAGAGGGCGGAGCCTTGCCGGTTCCTACACACTGGGTAAGGCCGGCCTAGCAGATCCATCCCAGACTCGGTTGGTAATTGCGCCCCTTCCCTCCGGGGGTGTATCTGGAGCCCGCTGGCAGATTGGGCGGGTGCTGGGGGTGTGGTTTGTATATTTCTATGGTGTTTTGTCCTGTAGAGAAGTCTCTCCATGGTTGTGATCTTATCATACAGAACCTTCTATACCTCCATCCGTACATGCAGCTCCGCGGGGGCAGGACTCCGCAAGGATGATGACTACTACCCAAAGATCTTCCTATATGTTTCATACTCTTATCTTAATATTTCTTGTATTATTATATTACTAGTTTCTAATACAGAAAGAGGAATGTGATGAGGGGCACTGCACAATGATATTCACGTGGATCCATGCGTCATATTTCTGACGAAAGAAAGACAATGCTGTCTTGTGATGCTGGCCAGCCAATAGTATGCGTACGTGTGGTGCTCTAGCTCAAGTGGTAAGTTCAAGAAAGTGCAAATAGTCGTAAAAAATAGAAAGAAAAAATAGAGCTGGCACTCACCAGTTAAAATACATTTCTTTATTCCGGCACTTTAAAAGACATCGTTGCGGGAGGGAGCGGGACTGCGGGGAACTGACCACGGGCGACGGTCCGTTTCGCGCTGTATCAGCGCTTAATCCTGCCTGGTTAGCCAGCGTCCGCACCTGTGCTTTAATTGCGGGCGCCGGAACTAATGTCATAGCAACCCATAAACAACATTTCTGAATGGTTACCTACAACGGAAGGGGGAAACTACAATGGAAAATATAACATCCGCTGAACAGCTTGACTCCAAAAGGATTGGAGAATCGCAGTCGTGCCGCGGAGGTGAATACATTACAGAATAATTACAATAATTACAATATATACAAAATAACCATAAGGCGTCGAGCCATAATATTGCAGAACTAAATATATACACGTTATTCGGTGGCAATATATAATGCAAAACTAAATCTGTAGCATTACTTAGTGGCAGAATATAATGCAAGAAAACTTTTTTGTATATATGGGCACTTTTCAGGAAGTGGGAAAAATAGCAATTCGCACAATAGGGAGAAGGACACGATTATGGGACAAAAAGGACAAGAGAAGGGAATGGAGAGCAAAAATTTATCAAAAAAATATTAGATTGTAAAAAGTTGAAATTTAGAAAAAGGTATTTTAAAGAAAAGCTCCCATTTCATTCTTGTCATTTAGTCCCAACGGACCTAGGGCATTGGTTTTAATGATCCAGGAGGCTTCTCGTCTGAGAAGCATTTTTTGTCTGTCTCCCCCATTAGGGGGTACTGAAACAACCTCTAGACCAGCAAAAGAAATAACATTAGGATTGTTAGAGTGTGTACCTCTGATATGTTCAATGAGGCGAGGTGCTCCTTCCCCAGTTCTAATTGAGTTACGATGTTCTCGAAATCTGATGAATAACCTTCTAATAGTTTTACCAATATAAAATCGGCCACATGGGCAGAACAGAACATAAACTACAAAAGTAGTCTTACAAGTGATGAAATGTTTGACTTGATGTGTGTAACCTCCAATGTTAAGATGTTTCCCTTTTAAAAAATAGCAGCAAAAATTGCAACTGCCACAGCAAAAATTCCCAAGGGGTATAGACTTTTCTAGCCAATGTTTCTCTCTAGTGTTCGGTAGACGACTACGAACTACCTGATCTTTGATTGTTTGGCTACGTCAAAAAGTGATAAGGGGACCTTGTTCTGCTATTTCTTTGATATGGGGGTCGGTTTTTAAGAGGTACCAGTTATTGTGAAGTGCTGACCTGATTTTGGAGGCTAAAGGAGTGTAATCAAAAGAAAAAACTAATTTTTCTTGTTGTGTTTTCCTCTTGGGTGTATTTTTAATTAGTTTGGTCGGCTCTGCTGCCAGTGCTTTTCTGTAGGCTTGATCTGGGAGTGATTGAGGATAACCTCTTTTTAAAAACTTGCTAGTCAGTGCGTCAGCTTGAGAAACAAAACCTTCAGTATTGCTATTGATACGTCTGAGGCGGAGGTATTGCCCGTAAGGTACCGCTTTTTTCACAAAGTCTGGGTGATAACTTGTGTAATGTAGGTATGTATTTACTGCGGTAGGTTTATTAAAGACCGTGGTAGTGATTGTACTGTGTTCGATGTTAACTAAAACATCGAGAAATTCCATTTGCTTGTTATCGATTTTGGATGTGAAAAACATGTTCATCGTATTTGCATTCAAATATTTCATAAAGGAACTGAACTCATTGTCAGAACCAGACCATATGATGAACACGTCGTCCACATACCTGTGATAGAAACAGATCTTACTGATGAAGGGATTGTCCACTGTGTAAATATATTTATCCTCAAAGCCAGGAAAATATTAGCATATGTACAGGCTACAGGTGTGCCCACGGCAGTTCCATCTATTTGTTTATACCATGTGTTCATAAACTTAAAGGTATATAAAAGAACAAAATCTAAGGCCTCGCAAATGAAATTAATAGTAGGGGGAAACTTTTCCTGTGCTTTGTAAGATAAGTCTGGTGGCTTCGACGCCAATATGTTGGGGAATTCTCGTGTACAAACTTTCAACATCGATGGTAACTAGTCTTAGACCATCTGACCAGGGAAATTCTCTGATGCAGTTCAAAAACTCATTTGTATCCTTCAAATATGAAGGTATGTGTGGGAGCATGGGTTTTAGGAGCCATTCAAGATATTGGGAAAGGGGCTCAGTAATGGAGCCCACTCCTGCCACAATCGGGCGTCCAGGTGGGTTTGTTAAAGATTTGTGAATTTTAGGGAGGTAGTACCATTCTGGTTTTTGGGGGAAAGCAGGAATCAATTTTTCGGCAGTTTTTTTAGATATTACATCTCTTTCTACGTTTAATCTGAGGAGGGAACCAAGTTTAACTTTGATTCTCTCTGTTGGATTGTTATCTAGTTTAACATAGACGTCTGTATTTTTTAGCTGCCTCTCTGCCTCCATGACATAACTTTCGCGTGACAGTATGACAGTACAACCTCCTTTGTCGGCTTTTTTCACGACTATATTGTCATTTTCTTTTAACCACCTGAGGGCTCTTCTTTCACCCATTGTTAAATTATCTGTGTCTTTCTCATAGACGGGGGCTTTGATCTCTTGTGACACTTTTTGCTGAAAGATATCAAGGGGGCTACGTGGTTGTAAAGGTGGGTTAAAGGTAGACTGATTGCCACCTTTAAAAGCGGTGGTGGACTCAACTCTGGTGTCTGCTTCTAAGACTGATAAAAGGCACTCGGCCTCAATGACAGATGGGGGGTCATGTACAAAAAAACCTAGAGGGCCTATTTGCGCTGGGATCTCTCCGCTTTTTTTGGAGGTACTCTCATTGGGCTGCATGTTTTTTTGTTTCTCAAACCATTTTTTAAGATTAATTTTTCTAACTCCTTTAAATAGATCAACTTCAAAATTTATGGGATTGAATTGTTGCGTTAACCCAAAACCTAAACCTTTGGAAAGGAGGGACAAACAATCATCACTAAGTAAAACATCAGATAAATTTAAAACCGTAGAATTTTCAGTTGAGGCTGATTCTTCGGGTTCTTCAGTTATTGTCTCCAGGACACTTGTTTTCTCTTGACTCCTTCTCTTTTTCCTGCCCCTTCGGGTCGACCGCCTAAAGGGATAGGACCTGAGGAGTTCTGTGTGGCTCCTGTTCCGGAAGGATTGGTCTGTGTTTTAGTCGTATTTTGATCGTCTGATTGGCTCGAGTCCGAGTCAGTTGTCCAGTATTCCTTTTGTCTTCTTTTGCTGTTGTTAAATCTTTTCTTCCTTTGCAATTGTTTACGATTTCCCCAGTCAAAAATCTTGTCGGTCTCGAAATCTTGTTTATCACGGACATATTTATCTCTCTTCCAATCTTTTATGTCGGCTTGTATAAAAGCCGTTACCGTTGTAGGTAACCATTCAGAAATGTTGTTTATGGGTTGCTATGACATTAGTTCCGGCGCCCGCAATTAAAGCATAGGTGCGGACGCCGGCTAACCAGGCAGGATTAAGCGCTGATACAGCGCGAAACGGACCGTCGCCCGTGGTCAGTTCCCCGCAGTCCCGCTCCCTCCCGCAACGATGTCTTTTAAAGTGCCGGAATAAAGAAATGTATTTTAACTGGTGAGTGCCAGCTCTATATTACTAGTTTCCTTTCCTGGTCTTCTCTCTATCTCCGGTTCTGTGACAACCATTAACCCTTAGCAGATCACTGGGCGGAGACATTGGTGGGAAAGTAATGACAATTTATTCAATGGTCACAGACCACATCTCTGACCTCTCATCAGGTCACATGACAAGGGCCCCTCATCTCCTGTCCCCAGGGGCCCCTCATGGTAGAAGCAAAATGAGTCTCCTGGGGCAAGAAATAAATATATTTCTGGTGCAATGAGACGAGGAGAACAAAACTTCTGTCATGTGTGGACGACATATCTCAGATTTACTGCTGCAGACATGGACAGTACAACTCCTCGTGTGTCATCTCTCATTCCTCTCTTCTCTCTTTCCCCTCTGATCCTTCTCTTCTTCTCTCTTTCCCCTCATATTCCTCTCTTCTTCT